>CM055909.1:58572435-58674935 GCA_029582155.1 Panopea generosa | reverse complement strand
CAACCATGAAATCCGATTTCAACATCTGTCGGACATCATAACAATATTAGGTGACGGGCAATGGTATTCTCCCTTCGTTCAGTGCACTAGTATTGTAAACATTGATCTGGTGTGTTAGTAATCTCTTATGTGCACTTATATACCATAACCGTTCCACGTAAGCTGTCTTTTTGTTGGTGGGGGAGGGGGTGAATTCGAATTCATGAATTTGCATCGCAAAGGCGTGCTTTAATGTACACGTGCGCATTTGAAATAAAATAACCACTCACATTTTCTAATAAAATAAAAAAAAACGTTTCAACAAACTCACCGCAACATTTATAAACATTAATAAACGTCAAAATAACCGAACATATCCGAAATGAATTATACATATTAAAACCAGTTTCCTGACAGACAACAGCTGCACAAATAACACCCTGTTAAATATGTAAACATGTAAAAAGTATGTAGAAAACACACGAAATGTTGTCAAATTGACTTTATATTGATTCAGTATAATGGACAAGAAGTTATATGTAATAGGGGAAACATTGGCATACTTTTATCAAAAGTAGAACCTTTTAAATGACCATTATTTAAGATATGGGGGAAAGGTATTGATATACAATTGTAGGTATTTCCAGTCGCTTGTAACAATTTGCCGCACAATGAAGATTTTGGTCAGTCATTGTCAATGCAACTTTCATAAATTTTAAATACATTACCAAATAATAAATCATGCGAATATGACTAATCGTATACTATTGGACACATTACCAATGGTACTAAACGTGCCTTGTTCCCATAGATAGTCCTTTGTTGGTCCTAGTATGCAGAAAAAAAACATGGAATTGACCAGGTTGCTTTTTTCACAATTTCGGTGGTTTGGTGACACCCCTTTATTTTTGACAATTCTGCCCATATGTTGCAGTGTATCACTTCGCATCTTTTCAGCAAACAGTTCCCAATGTCATCAAAATTTGGCAGAAATCATGAAAAGTTCCAATGTTCTCATATGTATAAAGAAGTATTAAAATTGTATGGGTTTTTTTTAGCAAAAATGATGCCCAAATAATTTACACAGCTCTAATTTCTTCGGCGTAAGAATCATGCTACCGTCATGTAATGGAGGTAATTCTTAACCGAGACTCAAAGCACTTAAATATCGAAAGACGAAAAACAAATAACTTCTATCTGCTTTTATGATCGTGAATACTCAACTATTCAAGTTTTATTGACAAAAACATTAGTGCAAATTATATCAAATTTTATTATATTTTATTGCATATCACACACGTTCAAAAATTCTTCGCATAATTTATGAATAAAATACTAAACGGTCGGTCTAAAAAATTTAACAACATTAGTTACAGCCGTCTCCGATACTAGAAAATACATATACAAGCTAACGTGACAGCAATTATGCAGTATAAATAACACATATCACTTTCTCCCACTCACACATACAAACACACGAACGCACAGTTTGTAATTTATATGCACACACACACACACACACACACACACACACACACACACACACACACATATATGAGGCTTTCAGCTGACTCGCACTTTAAGTGTAAAACTCATATTTCCCTAGACAAATTCACCTGGGTTTAGTTATTGCGTTTCGAAGCTTCGCAAGATAGATATTCTATAAAAGTAGATTTTCTATAAAAGTAGATATTCTATAAAGATAGATAGTTTCAATAGTAACAACTTCTCAAAACATAACGACGTCCTAAAACAGTTCCACAGTTTAGTTCCGAACTTATGAAATATAACATTTTACTTTAGATTATTTGAAATATATATCATTTTGGAGACTAAACACTATTTTACAGTCAAACATTCGAACAAATAAAATAAAATAAACTCCTGTCTTTTGTATTGTGTTGTTCGTATACTAAAACAACGATGTGTAAATAGTAACCGCTACTAAATCACCCTCCATCGGTATGCTCATATAATGTTCCGGGTAAAACACCTGACACAAACTTGATTATTTCATTTCTGATCATTTCTGGCAATTACATGGCAATTGTTTGCCCGGGTTTCAGTACTTTAGATACTTTGATTTCTTTATAACACTGTAATACAAAATGAATCACGAGGCCTATTTCGTATTTGACAAAAATATTTCTTCTTGATTTTCAAGTGGGCTAAGTACAGAAAAGAAGCAAAACAATTACAATCATAATAGTAAGATGCGGTTGAAATTCATCGTTCATTGAGGACGTGTAAAGTCTGAATGGATAAACAATTCCGCTTAATATTGAATTAAGGACATGTCGTTTGTCACATCAAGTTCACTTTCATTTATCTTATGAACCCCAACGTACACAATAGTTTTTATGTCCTAAAACATCACTAGTCTTGCTTGCTGTGGGACGTTTGTGAATACAGTATGCTCATATTTTAGGACTAATAGTTCCATCATTAATTAAAGTATGCAGACACATATTTTTAGGTCACCCGAGACCGTCCGTCGTCGTACGTCGTCCGTCATGCCTCGTGCATCCGTAATGAATTGATAGTTTCGACTTCTTTTTAAAAACCGTAAGCTCAATCGTATTGAAATGTTGTATGCAACTTTGGTACCTAAATATGAATCAAATTTGCGAATTGCATGGTTCCCACATCGTTTTGCATTGGGGGCGGGGCTTAAACAGTCAAGTTCAAGGTAAACATTAAAACCCTTCTTAATATCCGAAGCACTTGGAACAAATGGTGAGCATGATTATTAACACATATATGGGTCCTTTGTAAAAATTGTGATTTGCATGTCCCTGGGTCTCAAGCTCTGGCCTTAGCGGCCGGACCTTCAAAGGTAACCTTAAAAAAAATCTTATTATAAGAAGCACTCAGAAACAAATTATGAGCACGATTATTGACGACAAGGGGGGGGGGGGGGGGGGGGGGCACTTTACTAAATCTATATAAGAGAAAATGACAAAAACCGTTATATCTTATGACTGAAAAGATTCATGTGAATGTTTCTTTGATAATCAGGTGACAGTTAAGGTCCAATCGGTCTCTTGTTTTATGTTTAGTCTAATGAGGAATCTGGCAGAGAGTACTGTACCAATGTTTATATATATGAACAGGTAACCATGAGTAGTACTGTTATCCGTTGAAGTAAATAGAGTTCTGGACGAGATTAGTAACGTTTTAAAACCGTTCTACGAAACTGTTTACAGGTTAAGTTTAAGCAGTATCTACGAAAACAAAGTATTCTGTAGAACGAATCATACTCTCCAGATTGGATCAGTTAAAATTTAGCACATTTGAGCACGTTGATTGGTCAATAGCATCAGGGAAAGTTTGAATGACGTCATAGTTTAGCACGCAATTGTGATTTTTTTTCATTGGGGGTTAATAGACCTGATTCGGAGATACTAAATTCTATATATAGACTAAAAGCAATGTGTTTTACTTTAAGACTAGTTTAAGTACACAATTTGTAAATATTAGAGACGGGTTCATGAACAGACTTTTTATAATTTAAGTTTGAACACAGTCTGTAATGCTTTAAACAAGTATTTTTTAATTCGGTTAATTTTTGGCTTACGTTGTCGTACACTGGCTCTACCTCAAGCAAAATAAAATTACAGAAGCACAGAAGCAAATTTGCTATTTAATGGTTCTGAATGCAGTCCACCGTTTTGTTTCTTTCAGTGTTGTTGTTGTTTTTTGGAGGGGAAAGGGGGCGGTGCTTCAGCAAGCACCACAGAGCTAACATGGTTTCTTATACCAGATTTGTATAATCGTGTCGGTTTATGGGGATGTGTTTTCTAAAGAAGTGTATATTTATTTAATTAGAAAAGAACAGCAAGCTGTGTTTGCCATGTTTTAGAAGATAAGCCGATCCGTATATTACAGCTGTATTCTGGCAATAAAATATTCATCAAATATATTGATTAACTTATTAAATACGATTATGCAAATCCGTTACGCAGAACCTCCCCGACACTCACTGGCTGTTGTTATACGGTGGCCATATATATGATTAACATATATATATATGTGTATATTAGTAAGAGTCAAATAGGATTGGATAACAGAGGTATTTATAATAAAAAAAAAACTTTTTTTTTTATTTCTAACATGTTTTAAAAATCGTCTTTTGTTTTAAACTTGATTAACAAAGTGTACATATTTGATAATGATAAATCAGAAATATCACTTATTAATATTGTTGTTTACTATGTGTGTTTTATAAGTTTCGTAAAATGAAATCACTAATTATAGAAGACGCTAACTGTGCTCCTTGTATACGTCGTGTTGCATATGTAATACTTATTAGTTTGTAATACAAATTATAACTTACGCGACAAAAATCAGTTGTTGTTAATTCGCCCACTACCCATCTATACTGTACACTGACTGCCGGGCCTGTTTAGCTCAGTCGGTTACGCGTCTGACTATCAATCCAGGTGTCTTGAGTTCGAATTCCCGGCACGGCAACAGTGTCCGTGATGATTGATATACGACATTGTGTCTCATTATCATTCGTATCTCACCACTGATTCGAGTAGGAAAGTTATCAGTAACTTGCGGAGATGGGGTGTGCTCGAGTACTGGTTAATCCAGGAAACAGTGGTTATGTTAATTGATCGTCTGTTAGCCCTCGATGGCATAAAAATGACTCTAAATATTCAATCAATCAATCAATCAATGTACACTGACTTATTTAAATGGCTCGACTGTCGATATAACATACGATATGGACATTTGTCAACCGCTCAACCGTATCCATCATATGGAAGTATACCTGTTTGATTTGCTCATTTACACCCTTCTTACGTTATTTGTTTAATGAAGTTGCCATGTAAACTGACATGATTAAATTTATATTTGTGGTGATAGATGCACAAACCAATCGAAAGTAAGCGATTGTATTCAATATAAAAACTGAGTTATTACCAATGCTGTACTCATCTTTAATATAAAACTCTGTGCACATTATCTTTATATTTCAGGTCATAAGTAATTTATAATATAGAAAAAGGTGTACAGAATGATACAGAGTATTCATAAATGCTTAAGTTTAATTTTGAAACAACGCGTACCTTAAATATGAAATTATTGTACATATATTTTTCTTGTACTCACAAATATAACTGTTCCGGCGGAACCTGCTGCCAAAACAATAAGGAACGAATTATGTTTTCCGATCTACCCCATAACGAAATTCTTAGATTAGATCCTGTGCCATAACCTGTTTTAAAATAGTACAAAATCGTAATTCATTCTTATACGAATAATTTTTGTTTTAATTTCTTAGCTATTCACAAAATATGTTTTATGACTGTGTGAAAATCTACTGCTAATTAGTTCATCTCAAATCTGATTTGAGGTGATATTCGATTTTTTTAAAAAACATATTGTATGAAGCGCAATCGTGCTTTAAAACATTTGTCAAATTTGAGTAATTCAAATTTTACAAAAAAAAAAAATCAGACGAAAGTCAAGATTAGCAGTATTTTTTTATCTATTATATTCTGTAAATATTTGTTCGTAAGTTAATTACCATGGTATCTAATACACCATATTAAATGATATTTTGTGTGGAGTTAAAAAAAAGCACAAAAACTATATATAGTGATCACAAACTTTTGTACAAATTTAGAAAGTATAGGACTATGTTTCTTTGATTTATTGAATAAAGTTCAGTGAACCTCGAAAAACCGTAATTTAAGGCTAAAAGGGGAATCATTCATTAATAAAAATTGACATGAGAAGCTAACACACATTCCTATATACCTGTAAGACGGCAAAGGCGACGGGGGCGACGGTGATTGCAAACGTAACATCTGTTACCATCGTCGGATACCCAAGGGTGTTATATCCGATACTTTCCATCCCTCACCCTTGGGATATTACACTAGTTTTGCGTTGTTTCTATCAAGTCACGATGAAACCATATCATTGGTTCCTTCACGATTTCATGAAGGGAACGTTATCCAATCGCAACGCTAGTTTCATGCATATAACATTGGTATATTATAGTTTTAATAGTCTTTCGGGGCTATGTTAAAGGTGTCAAGAAAAAATCAAAATGTAACATTATTTTTATTCAATTGTAGGCTAAATACAGAATATACATGTGTTATCTTAACTTTTATATATGTTCAAAGTACAAAATAAGGTCATGTTTTTCACGTCGTGTCAAAAATTTTCAGATTTTAAGTCCCAGAATTATACTAAAAAAAAGGAAATTCTTAAACATTTGAAATCAAAGCGAAAAAACTTTTTTTCGATAACTAAACATTCCATAATACCTAATAATAAAATAAACATGTATATGTTAACCGTTGTGACAGTGTGTACACATAATAGATAAACACAACATGTCCATGCAGGTGGGGTGACAATATAGGACCCACGGTAGCGTAATTCCACCAAGCGAGTCCATCAAGTATCAGTGGATAAAAAAGTCAAATCTAAATCCTCTTGAACTTCCGGTGAATATCCATACACAATAGTGTTGATCACAGTTTCACATAATATCTAAACATCCTCACACTTAAATAGAAAAATTTCATTTAAGCTAACAAATAATCCATTGTAATGAAAATGCAACATGTCATATGCAATAAGCATGTTAACTTTTTACACATGTTTCATTAACAATATTCATGTTTTATGATTCTACGAAATCTTAGTCTATCCCAGAAAGTGATATCTCCCGAATCGGGTATATTAACCACCACTGAAAAAGCAGAGAATTCAACGCCTGTCCCACAATTCATAGCAATTAACGCTTACTAAACTGTGGTGTCATTCAACTTCTAGTTGACGCAAATGAACAATCAACGTGTTCAAATGTGTCTTTCCCAACATTGCTATTTAACGGAACCAATCTGGAGAACTGAGTCCGTACTACATATCAACGAAGTCTTCATACCGAAATAACAGTCGTTCAAAATGTACAGAGTGTTGTGTTCGACCCGAACAGTCATCTCTAGCCTCGGCTGTTTGTCAGCTCACGTGGGGGTGTTGGGTGGTGGTGGTGGGGGGGGGGGGGGGGCTTTTCATGTCGCGAGTTCGATTCTACATTTGATCCGATGGTCTCTTAAAAAATACTCAGTGAAGCAGTTATTTGAACAAGAAACGTACAAAACAGCGAGCGATTTCCAAATCTGAGCTTATTTTACAATCAAACTGAATTAAATTAGTATCAACTAAATCTTGAGGGATTCTTATGATTTTATCTAACACGGTCTCATGTAGATACTTGATCATCCACCAGCATCTATAAATACGTCACAGTAAACATATGCAGAACTATGATTACTTGAAACCACTCAACAAATAATAAAGATGCATAGTTAAGATGAAGGAAATCACTCAACAAATGATAAATATGCATATTTAAGATAAAGGAAACCACTCAAAACAATAAAAATATGTTTAGTGAAGATGAAGGAAATCACTCAACTAATAATAAAGATGCATAACTAAGATTAAGGGCACCACTCAACAAATGATAGGTGAAGGAAACCACTCAGCAATTAAAGAAATGCACAGAGAGCATTGAGATGCATAACTGAGATGAGATGAAGAAAATCACTAAACAAATATAATAATAAATATGCATAGTTAAGATGAAGGAAACCACTCAACAAATAATAAAGATGTATAATTAAGATGAAGGAAACCACTCAACAAATAATATAGATGTATAATCAAGATGAAGGAAATCACTCAGCAAATAAAAAAAAGTTGCACAGAGAAAATTGAGACTCATAGCTGTGATGAAGGAAACCACTTTAAAGAGCATAAAGATGCATAATTAAGATGAAAGAAACCACTCAACAAATTATAAATATGCATAGTTGAGATGAAGGAAACAACTGAACAAGTAATAAATATGTATAGTTAAAAAGAAGGACACCACTAACTAGCTAAGATAAAGGAAAACACTCAACAAATAATAAAGATGTATATTGAAGATAAAAGAAACCACTCAACAAATAATAAAGATGTATAGCTAAGATAAATGAAAACACTCAATGAATAAAAAAGATACAAAGTTAATATGAAGAAAACCACTCAACAAATAATAAAGATGCAACGTTAAGATGAAGGAAACCTCTCAACAAATAATGAAGATGTATAGTTAACATGAAAGAAACCACTCAACAAATAATGAAGATGTAAAATGAAGATAAAGGTTAACACTCAAGAAATAATAAAGATGTATAGTTAACATGAAGGAAACCACACAGCAAATAATAAAGATGTACAGAGAAGATAAAGGAAACAACTCAACATATAATAAGGTGATTAGTTGAGGTGAAGGAAACCACTCAGCAAATAAAAAAGATGCACAGAGAGCATTGAGATGCATAGCTGTGATGATGGAAAACCGCTCATCAAACAAGAAATATGCATAGCTAAGATGAAAGAAAACCACTCACCAAACAAGAAATATGCATAGGTAAGATGAAAGAAAACCACTCATCAAACAAGAAAGATGTATAGATGAAGGAAATCATTCAACAAATAATGAATATGCATAGATGTCGGAAACCATTCAACAAATAATGAATATGCATAGATGAATGAAACCAATAAGAGTATAAAAACGCATAACTAACAAGAAGGAAACCATTCAACAATTAATAAAGATGCATAGCTAAGATTAAGAGTACCACTCAACAAATGATAAAGATGCATAGCTAAGATGAAAGAAAACACTCAACAAATGATTAATACGCATAGTTAAGGTAAATGAAATCATTCAACAATTAATTAAGATGTATAATTGGGATGAAGGAAACCACTCAACAAATACAAAAGATGCACAGAGAGCATAGAAATACATAGCTAAGATAAAGGAAACCACTCAACAAAAAATGAAGATGTATAGTTAAGATGAAGGAAACCACTCAACAAATAATAAAGATGTATAACTAAGATGAAGGAAACCACTCAACAAATAAAAAGGATATGAAGTGAACGTGAAGAAAACCACTCAGCAAATCATAAAGATGCATAGTTAAGATGAAGGAAACCACTCAACTAATAATAAAGATGTATAGTTAAGATGAAGGAAGTCACTGAACAAATAAAATCGATACACAGCTACGGTAAAGGAAACCACTCAAAAAATAAGTAAGATGCATAGCTAAGATGAAGGAACCCACTCAACAAATAAGGAAGAACCAAAGCTAAGATGAAGGAAACCACTCAATTAATTATAAAGATGCATAGTAGAGATGAAGGAGTTAAGATCAAGGAAACCACTCACCCAATGATTTAGATGCATAGTTAAGATAAAAGAAACTGCTAAACAAATAATCAAGATGCATAGCTAAGATGAAGGAAACCACTCAACCAATGATAAAGATGTTTAGTTAAGATGAAGAAAACCACTAAACAAATATAATAATAAAGATGTATAGTTAAGATGAAGTATACCACTCAACAAGTAATATATATGCATAGTTAAGATGAATGAAATACCTCAATAAATGATAAATATGCATAATTAAGATGAATGAAACCACTCAACAAATAATAAATATACAAAGTGAAAATAAAGAAAACCACTCAACAAATAATGAAGATGTATCGTTAGCATGAAGGAAACCACTTGACAAAAAATTAAGATGCATAGTTAAGATAAAGGAAGCCATTAATCAAATGATAAAGATGCAGAAATAAGATGAAGAAAATCACACAACAAATAACCAACAAATAATAAAGATGTATAGTTAAGGTGAAGGAAACCACTCAGCAAATAAAAAAGATGCACAGAGAGCATTGAAATGCATAGCTAAGATGAAAGAATAATAAATATGCATAAATATGGGAAAACATTCAACAAATAATGAATATGCATAGATGAAGAAAACCACTAAACAAATAATAAAGATGCATAGTAAACAGGGGCGTAGCGTTCCAAATTTATTCAGGGGAGGTGTATAAGGCGGAAACCCACTCACACTGGTGAGGGTGCAGAGCCTCACATGAGATATTTTTATTAATAGAAACTTAAAGCAATGATGGCTTCTGATGACATTTCAAATTTTGATGCTTTATTGGGTTAGAACAAATTTGTGATGGTATTGCCCCTATCTCCGGTCCATCTCCTTTGATTAAATCTTTTATTCCTCCATACAAGGAGAGCATACATATACACATACAAAACAACGAACAAACGTATACATATTACAAATTTACAATGACAAAACAATTAAAAAATAATATATATATATATATATGTAAATGTATACAACAGTTCAATATAGCTTTTTAAACATGCATAACTATCCAAAATATCGAAAACGAAATATAAGATTTATCTAGAAGGAAACTATGCTAGTACAACATACGTACATTATTATAAACCAATTTAGATTTGTTATAATGAAATCTATTATTATACAAGTTAAAACTGAACCTTTTAAGTTCCAACTTTATTGCATTTTAACCAAATGCTACAAAATGTATTTAAGCAAATTTTTAAACAATAAAAACTATCTTCTTTATTTAGAAAATGTATTATTTAGATGAATAAAACCGATAAAACAGATGCATAGATTTTACTTAAATGTTCGCCATGTTGGAATGGGGACAGACACAAAGAAAACGCTTTCTCAATGGAAAAATGCAATTATTTATTTATTAAAATCTGTTAATGTGGTTTTTAAGTACTTGTCACGTTTACATTACCCTGCGTTACTCGTTGTAAACGACGAAAGAAAGACAAAACATTAATACAAATAAGTGACCAAAATGTCATGCACTTTGTAGATAATCTTATACATGGTGCCCAAGCACTTCAAAATACGTATTAAGTGGAAGAGACCGTGCTTAATAAGTAAGATCAGACCAAGTATATATGGACCAATACAGTCCGAAAACGACATTGAGGCCAAAACGTAAACAAACTCCGTTTAAGTATATAATCTATAAGAATAATGTATAGTTTATGAACTGGATTATTTATTGTTTTTCAATAAAATGTTAAGCTTAAATTTTGTTTTACGTAACACATTACAAAACATATTTCAAATGAGAAGCTAAATAATGCAGTATTAAGAATATACTACACATGCAACCTAATTATGACACCTTCGTAATACTAGTAGTAGTACTTAAATATACAACACAATACAATACAACATCATGCAATTCAATTCGATCCAATACGATGCTACAGGACATGACATGATACAACACGACAAGACACAATACGAACTAAAACAGCGCAACGCAACGAATCACAATAAATGTAATACATTGCAATACAACACAACATAACGAAACACAATAAATATAATAGGACACAGCACAAAACAACACAGCGCAGCGCAACGCAACGCAATAAATACAATACAATACAACATAACACACTACAACACAACAAAACGCAATGCAACACAAAACAACGCAGTGCAACGCAGTGCATGGCTACACAACACTATACAACACAACGCAACGCAACGCATCGCATCGCAAAAAATACAATACAATACAACACAACGCAACTGTACATAACACTTTACAACACAGCACAATACAACACAACGCAACGCAATTTATACTATACAAAACAATACATTGCAACGTATCGCAATAAATACAATATAATACAACACAGCACAATACAACACAATACAACACAACATAATGCAGCACAACACAACATAGCACAACGCAACACAATAAAAACTATACAAAACAACACAACACAGCGCAGCGCAACACAACACAACGCAATGCAGCGCAACGTAACGCAACACAACACAACACAATACAGCGCAGCGCAACACAGCACAGCACATCACACAGCACAGCACAGCACAGCACAGCACAGCACAGCACAATACAATGTAAAACAATATAAAGTAATACAAAATAATTCAAATTATTACAATACAATACAATTCAATACAATATCATACAATACAACGCAATGCAATGCAATACAACACAATACAATGTGATGCAAACGAAACGCAACACAATTCAACACCACGCAGTTCCGTACCTCTTAATTTTCTGGAAAAAAAATACTGAAATATTTCGCCCTATTTCCATCAATCTTTGGTGTCTGAGAATTAAACTCAGTCTCAGTTTTTTATTAAATTTTGCAAACCCTGTAAATATATAATTATGCAAAAGAATCGTGATTTTAAACAGTTTCTGTTAATTTAAAATGGCTTGTATCTGCAGGCAAAAAAAGCAATTTACTTTTAATTGTTTTTTTGTTTGTTTTTATTCAATTTTTGTTTATGCTTTCGTTTCTCGTATTGATTAATTTGAGTCCTCCCTTGGTGTCTTTATCAATGGTTTTAGATAACAATCTGTCTAAAATTTCAGTTGATAACACGTCGACAGGATGCTAATTAAAATTCCATTTCGATTTGCTATTTTAAATTAATTTATTGAAGTACGTGTGTGTGTTTTCTTTGTATTGAACAGAGTACTATTTTCTTTATAGCGTTCTGTTAATTCGTTGTATATATTCCTTGTAGTTTTGTTTGCTAGCTTATATTATACAGTGCATACTAAAAGCAAAAGTACATATTTTAATACACGGACATGCATACAGACAACGGTATGCGTACGATAAAATGCGTGGTAAATTTTCGTCATGCAAAAGTTGCTGACACGTGTATGCACTATTATCAAAGCAAGGTAATACGCGGAGCGGACAATATGACCCCAGATACATTAAAATTTCTAAACCCCTATTAAAAATACATTAATTAGTCTGTGCAGCAGATGCAACGATTGATTCAGCTAACAAATACGAAACGGTTTTCCAAAGGTAACTGATCATTCACTCATAACACAACTTGGTGGATGTACCGTTAGGATATTTTAATAGCTGTTTTTCGTTTTAGTCAAGTAAGTTGGCATTATCACTACTTTTTTACGTGTAACAAGTCAAATATGACCGCCGGACTCGATTAGTGGCGTCTGACTATCATTCCGCCTGGTCATAGTCTCCGTGATGACTGATATACGACATTGCGACTCATTATCATTTAAGTTATTTGCAAAGATGGGGTGTGCTTGAGTACTGGTAAACCTTTCAGGATGCAAGGAATGAGTGATTAAGTTAATCGATCCATTCTATTAGTCCTCGAGGGCATAAAAATGACACTAAATAATCAATCAATCAATCTAATGTGACCATGACAGTTAAATTTTACTCATTAGCTGTTGTTTTTAATATTTTTAGTAGAATTTGTTTGACATTTTGTTGAATATTTTACAGTCATGTTATATGTTATGCCATCGAGGGCAAACAGCTAACAGACGATCAGTTACGTAACTACTCTTTCCTGGATCCTTGAAGGTTTGCAGGTACTCGATTATACTAATCTCCCCAAGTAACTGATAACTTTCCCACAATTTTTCTCCCCTACAACAAATCCGTCTTTAAATTTTGGCATTATATATATATTTATATTTACATATATGCTAACGAAGCTATATTTATAAAAGCAAGCAAAGAAAAGCTGGAATATGCACCCCAAACACATATTATATTTTACTCACCCTGTTAGCATACTCGTTTATATACTGACCCCCACTTCTCAGTAATAGTGATGGGTTTTAATAGTGCTTTAATATTTCAGAGTATTTGGCAACTTGTTCTATACAATGATTGTTTTAAATATCTACATTTAATGGCGTGACTTTAATTTTTGTTTCAATGTATTTTGCTCGGTATAATCAAGACTAAATTTAGTAAGTTGGATATTGAACACTCTGCATGGCGATACACTGCGTAGTCGTTGAAACATTTCCGTGCTGAACCAAACACAGTCAAACCTGTGCAATGGGTCATCTCTATTAAGCAGCCTCATTTGCTATTTCCCATTTCTATACTTTCAGAGCTAATTAACCTATATTAAGCAACAACTTGTCTTAATAGGCCACTATTGCTCCTTTCGTTGCCTGCGTGCTTAAGACAGATTTGCCTGTACATGTTAATCTAGTCTATTTTTAACTAAAATAAAATGTGTATGTTTTAATCGGAACATCTTCGACAACGTATTTAAAGGAAACAGTCCAACAATTCAAATGTAAGTCACATGTCAAGTAAAGTAAGCTTAAGTTTATTACGTCAATTAAGACACGATGATTGGATAAACACTTGTATTCTCTCTAAATAATTATGTAGTTATGTAAAGTGTTGTTGTGGTTGTGGTTGTGGTTGTGGTTGTGGTTGTTGTTGTTGTTGTTGTTGTTGTTGTTGTTGTTGTTGTTGTTGTTGTTGTTGTTGTTGTTGTTGTTGTTGTTGTTGTTGTTGTTGTTGTTGTTGTTGTTGTTGTTGTTGTTGTTGTTGTTGTTGTTGTTGTTGTTGTTGTTGTTGTTGTTGTTGTTGTTGTTGTTGTTGTTGTTGTTGTTGTTGTTGTTGTTGTTGTTGTTGTTGTTGTTGTTGTTGTTGTTGTTGTTGTTGTTGTTGTTGTTGTTGTTGTTGTTGTTGTTGTTGTTTTCTTTACCACCTTAGCTACGACTCAAACACAGCCGTTGTAACAATAATTAGCTCAAACTTGTGACAATATTGATCCATTGAATTATAAACGTTACCTCATCAATGTCTAGGTGTTATAAACGTTACCTCATCAATGTCTAGGTGTTATAAACGTTACCTCATCAATGTCTAGGTGTTATAAGTTCATGTTAAATAGTGTGACTTTTGTTAAACTTTGTTTATAAGTTGTTTATAAGACTTGGAGAATCACTAATCTATAAACCTTAAAAAAAATTATATCACTGAAAAAAAAAAAATTGTTAGATTGCATTATACCAACTGGGGTTAAGTTTATATGATAGTCTCTGTGAAATTCTATAAAGGCTAGAATGTTGTTTTTCTTGGTTGTTTATACTGTTGTGTTGACGTGCTGATTCGGTTAAATTGAGAATAATGTCCATCTTTTGCTCTATAGATTTAATGAGAAAAAGAAGCATTACAAAAAAGGAATACAATGAAAAGCCAGATATCGTTAATATAATAAGAAGGTATAAAAAAAGGAATAAATAATAACACTTTTCACTCAAAGGGAGGAAGAACGACATCTTGGTGAGTTTGAACGTTTATTTTGTCTCAACGCGTTATATATAGAAAGAGGATCTTACCAGCGTGTTCATTTCATGTCGAATTTATTAAACGAGTTGGCAAATATATATCAAGTTATATGCGAATCTGTTCGAGCATATTATTTTGCCAACGGGTTTATATTAATAGTAAATGAGGATATTGCTCTAAAGTGATAAGGCAGTTTTCTGAAATTATAAATGATTTTTGTCAACAAGGTAAAATCAAACTCAACAATCTATTTTTTGTGACTACAACATAAATTATGTATGTAATTAAAAAGTAACGGATGTGTAGATGCTCTAAAACGCTTTAAAAAGAATCGCATGGTCCAGTGGTAGAGCATCGAACCAAGGATCGTGGGTTCGATCCTCCCCCAACGGCTATGTGTGGTGTCAATGAGCAAGGCACCTTTTCCGTATATTTTTTGTACTGGTTCTACCCTGGAAGATTTCGAGCGCGATTTATATAAGTTGTAAGAACTTGTTTCACAATCGACGTAAAATAAATAAGTTTAAACTAAACACTTGAACTGACGATGACCGTTGCTTTTGTCAACCTTATTGTTGGTTAAACCAGTGCCATGTCGAAATTTAACAAAATGTCGTATTTTATTATTTGTTTTGCCATATTGGGAAAATTCTAAATCAAAACTTTATTTAGTAGGATACAGAGAACAAGTAAATCAAATATTAAGGTATGTAATGAAATAACCGAGGACAAAAGACTCAAACGAAAATCATCTGCGGTGAACTGGGTATTGAAATTATTCTCGCAAAAGCTGTATTGCGTATGTGCAGAGGACTGTAATTTAGTAAATGTGATACATTGTATTTAGAGTGCCATTGTGCTGCATTTCTCGGTCCTTGTCATCTCATTTCATACAAGCTATAACAAAGTAATCTGTGTAGACACGCTACCATGTAATGGTGATTGTTTGTGCAAGATATTTTAAAAAAAAAATATATATATACTTTATTTACTATATAGTTTGCATAAAACTATACAAAAATCTGTATCGATAAAACGCCAATAGCAGGAATGTATCATGTCGCACTTCTATCTGATGTCGATTTTGTAGTGAACGACGTGGATTGTGTGATGTGATAAAGTATAACAAAAGTTGCATCTAGTATCATTTGAAGATTTTAAGATATAAAAAGATGCAAATGTAGACTTAAAATCTTAAAAAATAGCAACAATTTCTATTATTTGAATACCCTATCATAATTTTGCCCAACGTTTTCATAGATATTTTACAAAATATAGTTACACACTTTATAAACATATAAAAATAAGGTTTTCTAATGATATAGATCAAAACATTGTATCTATATGCAAAATGCGATGGGTGAGGTAAATGGGTGGGGTAAATCAATATTAAATGTATATAAATACTGATGTGACCTCATATTTACACTATTTAGCGTACTTTATATGTAAATTTAACGAAATGTGTTAAAGGATAAATAAATTCAGAAAAAAGTGAGATTTAATAGTATTAAAGCGTAATATGAAAAAATATAATTATATTGGTTTATACAATACTTATAATGCCGGTATGTTTTTATTGTTTTATGCTTTGTTGTACTGATTCATATAATTTTTATGCAATACATGTACCAAAACTCAAAAGATAAGTACAGCAGGCATATGTATATATACATGTATAAGTTAAGGGAGTTGATGTTAATTGTATTTGTGTTGTCTCAAAACTATCAGTTACAAGTTGTTGCTTATTCATTATTTCTTAAATTTAGAACTCAAAAGCATCATTAGTTTCATGATAAACCTTTTTAACAGAATGCAGACTAATCATGGTCGTTTTGTCACACGCAAATATGTTAGAAGGATCAGCTACATATTCAGTCATTGACAAATGCGCCCATCTACCTCAATCTGTTCAGTCTGTTCACCAGTCAGTAGACATCACTGGGAGTCTGTAAACCTTTTTAATCTTGAGTAAACTACCTTTATTGCGTGTGACCAGCCTCTAACAAATTCAATAAAACTGACCTGGTACATTCGAAGATACTTGTATTGAGTATTTTTTGGAAACCGTCACATCGGGATGGCTTCTTTGAATAATCTTGGCAACTGGCTTAGAGGTAATGACTGCACTAGTGCTCTTGAAAAGGTAGATAATGTATCAGAGGGCAAGGTCAATCCCCAAGGCCACCCACATAAAAGAACACGTTTCGCCTATCAGGTGACTGTTTGTGCATTTCACATATGTATGTAAAATGATTTTGGATTAAGAAACCAAAATACAAGTGATTGCCACAGTAAACATTTTTCTTGTTGTTTGCATCACCGCAGAATTTTTAACTGATCTGTTACCATGAAGTTCTCTCAGGTCGCTGTAAGAAGGCAACTTCAGCTTTACAAATGTTTCTTATTGAACTTTTACTTTGGTTTCTTGTTGACATTTATAACGAGATTTTGGTGGACGAGATAGCAAAACAGTTTGCTAATGACAAAATTGTAATGAACCATAAACACATCGTTATTTTCTTGAGTACCAACAGACCAAACACATGAATACAAAAACACCTTTGTAAAATGAGATGGAGGGATGTTGACCTAACTTCTTATATGGAGTGGTATGTTGAGATTAGAAAGCAGTTAATGAATTTAAGATGTCGCTGGAAAATAAATAAAACATAACATAGAGAAAAGGAGCAAATGTTCAACATCACAAATAGGTCAAAATTTGTTAAGTTCCTCTCCATCAAGTGAAAAATGGGCATTTGATCAAATCTGACCTTCAAACAAAACCCAGTGTACAACTGAGAAAACACAATAGCTATGTTATTCTTGGTGACACAATCTAAGTGAAATCCAAAACTAGGAAGACATCCCAATATTTTGGTTAAAATGTGTTTAAACTAAGTATAAAAAGAGAACTCACCGATGTAAGCAGATTGGTAGGGATGAATATGTGTATGGTAATCCTTAACATGTTCTACGATAGAAAATGGGATACATAGAAAGCCATGTGAAGCTCCAAACTTCCGGGACGCATTTCTTGGGGGTAACTGACAACAAGAAAGAACACTCAATTATGTGTAGTAAACGTGTTTCAAACAAGCACATACGTATGGTCTGCCACTAAGTGTATATGAAAGGTCATGATAGAAAGTAGTTGATACAAATGTCCTGGAATTAGCCAATGATTTAAGTTAACAAACTGATTTGAATGTACATTGGGTTGGATTTTTGAACTGGAAGATACATCTAGTATGCATACCGTTTCATATCAACTTGATAAAGATAGGACGAAGTCCTTACCAGCATTTCATTTATTCACGGTGTGTGACCAAACTTCATTATTATTAAGTGGGAAATGAAAACTATAGAGTAAGGCATTTGCAACTATATTCACTACTTTCTGTAAAGAATCCATAAAGGTGTTATGTAATTTAAAGAGTGATTTGTAGTTTTGATTTAGTTAACCCTGTTTTTTACTTCGATTGTGAAACAAGTTCTTATACAAATGACGTTCAAAGTCTTCTTGTGTAGAACCAGTACTAAGCATATGCGGAAAAGGTGTCTTGCTCAAGGTTACCATACATGGTCGTGGTGGAGGATCAAGCCCGCGACCCTGCGACCATGGGTTCAGTGCTCTATCACTGAACCACGCGCTCAATAAGTGATTTTGTATTCGTCCCAACAAGTACTTCATCGAATGTAAATGAGTCCTTAAATGAATTGTTCACACATAAAAGTGACCAACCTTTATACCGACAGCTGAGCTATAACGTACCAAACGAACAGCTTATCAGGTCTTTTCCTATAACCATTGCAAGCCAAAAAAAAAACAGATTTGGAAAAAGTATGGGAACCAATCTGGTCGTCTCTCAACATGCTGACAAAGGGTATTTCATAAGATGTAACTGTACAAAGGCTTAAGAATTGTGTACATCATAATAATATACCAGTAGCTGCTGGATATTTCTTAAATTTAATCTTTACTTTGTTCTAGCATTGACTGATTCTGGTACATAATGTCATATTGATTTACCCCATTGCATAAAGATACAAACTTTTCCTATTAATTATTTAAGCAATTTTGTATATTACATGTCCAAGCATGTCTTTTTGTAAAATTTGATGAAAACATTGTGCAAAAGTATAAAATAATATCAAAATAACAACAGTGTTTGCTAATTATGACGATCTTAGCCATTAGTTTGCATTTTTTAGAATAATTTGTCGCAATAAAACCATTAAAACTATTAAATATATGTATAATTTGATAACATTAGTCATAAAGAGTTATAAGATTTCACAGAATACTGTAAATATAAGGACAAAATGAAATTTGTAAAATTTAGCGGCCATTTTGGTGGCCATTTTGGTGGCCATCTTGGATTTTCCGCCATTTTTAAAGTGGGTCACGGTGTTAAAATAATCAATTAACTTTGTTCTATGTTTGTGCCAAGTTTGGTAATTTTCTCAGAAAAGGCGGAATTGAACGAATCTTAATGTAATAGCGCTACCTGGTGGGCACACACACACACACACACACACACACACACACACACACACACACACACACACACACACACACACACACACACACACACACACACACACACACACATTGTACAAGACAGGCCTGCGTGCGTACATCCCATCCCACCCCTGAGAGACGAAAAACAACTTTAGAGTTACACACGCATATTATATTGGATAGTGGAACTAATCTTAAGAGTCTTTTAATGTAAGCGAGGATAAAAAAAAAACTGCGACGACAATTATAATAAGACTTAAATCAATTAAATACTGATAAATATGCACACACCTTCCTATTGTTTGCTATTATTATAGCGGGTGCTTAATATTATGCAACTTCTTTAAAAATGACATAATATATGTCCACACTATATTGGTTTATTTTTTTTTATTTTTTGAAAACGGGTCCCTGTCATGTATGGTCATTTTTTGGGAAATCAGGACTGCAAAGCTTGACCACGCCGGCATGAGCAGGGTTATTAAGCCCGGCTAACAACTGAAAACCTGGTGTATTGTGTTTAAATCTAACTATTAAAAACATATTAATCTTTCAAACTTTAACCTATGTATTATTTTATTATATATACATGTAATATTTAAAAGTACAATAATTCTACAAGGCTATAAGAAAAATAAATATATATATATACGGTGAAAGAATTTATATTTTATGAATTTTTAACAATTATGAAGCTTCATCAATTATTTTTTTATAATTGCACTGTTAAAGATAGTGAAATTATAAGCGTTCAGTTTACTGTTTTTAATCATGAAAATACAAATATGGTTTCGGTGAAATAAAAATTAAATTTGACTCATCAACATTGAAATTGTCATGTCCACCCTTACCTTCGCAACTTCTTGACCATATCATTTCAGTGCTCATTCAATGTAATAAAACTGATAATTCACTGAAACCAACACGATTATGATTTACTATATCACTAAACAAATACTGGTAACTTGAGGCAGCTGTAGGCGAACTATTGTAGATAGGAGTATGCAACAGATCGTATTGCCGGTGACATTTGGTCAGTCAGTCGCCATTGAATAGGGTGTTAAAGGGACGCATGGCAATCTTTATCATAAATTTTGAAATTAAAACTTTTTATGACAATTTATAATGTTATCTACATGAATCAAATATATTATTAAAAAAAAAAACAGTATGTCTCAAGATCACTTACCTCTCATCGCCTAGGTCGTAGGTTCGAGTCAAAAAACTTTATGTGAGAAAGTTTGCCAGTTACTTGCGGAAGGACGGTAGTTCTACTCAGGTTTATTCTGATGTCTTTCTCCATCAGTAAAGCTGGATATGCCATATATAACCCGAAATGTGTTGAAAATGGCGTTAAACCCCATCAAAAAAGTTTTTTTGATTTCTTAAATATCGAATTCCAGATAGTAATTACTTAGAAATTAGGATTTTCATTTGAGTATGCGTCCATTCTTGAAGATGAAGAAATTTCAATGTTGCCGTGTGTCCCTTTAAATATTTTAAAATAATACAAAACACGACAGTGTGCTTGCGTTACCCATACTCGATAACAGGTGGGAACAATAAGTTTGCACTTTTCACGTACATACAAGGCCAGACTCAGATATTCAGAGCTGAATTAAAAAAAGAAAGAACTAGCCTTGATACGGAACATTCTGTAAAATTAAGATCCAGTCAAACTGTACAGTTGCATATTTATAATCAGAAATTATATAAAAACGAAAAACATTTATATCGTGTTACGGCTCAGCCTCGATATAATAATGAACCAAGCTCTCTCTCTAAATTGGAGCATGTACACTTTTGGTAGTTAGTTTACATGTAGTTGGTTGGTTGTTTGGTTGGTTGTTTGGTTGGTTGGTTGGTTTTTGGGTGGTAAGCGTCGCTTTCAATAATTGTTCAGTTATATTGCAACGGGTTTTACTTGAGACAGTATTCTAAGCACTGTCACACTGGAGAACCATGCCGCAGACACATGGTGTGATACCCCACCCAGTCACATTAAACTGACACCGGGTAGACCAGACCTAAATAAGCGGATTAGTGGTTAAGGCCTTCGACTGTAAAACCTGGGGTCGCAGGTTCGATCCCCGCTCCTACAACTAAAATTACTTCAGTCTTTCAGATGAAACTTTTACAAAAAATCAAGGTCCCATGCATCGGTGCTTTACATCGGGCATATAAAAAAGCCATGAACGCTTCTGTATCACTGCAATATCCTCGAAAAAAAATCAAAAATTACTAAACCTCTCAGTTTGGAGAATATTTAGTTGGGCATGACTATTAACTACAACTTTAACATTAACTTCGGGGCAAGATGTTAACAATATTTCTGATGATAATTTGACAATTCTAGAATAAACTTATGTTCCAAAAGCATTGGAATTGGACGAATTTACCAAACCACGACCAAGAACATTGATATATTAACATTCATGAAAAATGTGACATGTGGAACACGGAGCAAATCATACAAAAAACATAAGACAAATTCTTTTGATTAAAGAATGAATATAATACAAAGTCCCATAGTATCCCTCGAGGATTACATGTATCCAGTGATACCAGAAGCATTACTGAATAAAGTAATAGCAATATATTTTGCATATGAGGGACGACCATGCATTGTTTCTACAAAACAGATGTTACGCATTATAGGTATTAGCCCACAAATGATTTTTGGTCTTTATGATTTTTATTCTGTAGTAAATAAAAAAAGTTTGAAAGCTTGTCATTACTAGAGAGAATTAAATGAAATAAGTGAAACTTACATTTTATTGGTCTACCAAACTAATTAGCACTTTTCAATTATTGAAATAAATCTTCAAAATTTAGTGATTTGTCATGAGACTTCATTCTAAGTATGCATATATGCTTAACGTGAGGCATGACCATAGTAGACTTATGAAATCATGTATCCATACCCCAATTTCCAATAATCTTCTTTTTTTTTTTTAATTCTCAATTAAAACATGAAAATGACTTCAAAATGTTCAAAATACACCAATAATGTCATTCAAATAAAGTAATGAGCATTAAAATAGCGAAAATGCATTTTTAAAAAAGGAGAAACAATGACTATTTATAGTGTAATAGTATTCTATCGCAAGCTTCATTTTACAAAACACGTATATATAAACAGAAGCATAATATTCATGAAAAAAGCAATTAGATTGGACTACAAGTTATTCCAACACTAGTTACAGTCCTTCCTTCAGCGTTACATGTTACGTTTATCAAATTAAAACGGCGGGGGATTCAAATCAAGACATAAATATTGCAAATCGAAGAAAGCGAAAGAAAGAAAAAAATCATAATATGCGAAGAATAACATTATCACGACCCCTGTCGGCTCGACGCATTTATAACCACCATTATGCGACTGCCCTACGGAAGCATTTCCTGTTCCCGATGGCGGTCCTAAAAGGCATACTGCCCAGGAATAGACAGGTTAGCGGAGGAAACGTGCAGCGTGACATAACATGCTTAACATTAATTAACGACAATGTCCCAAACCATTGAAAATATCAAAACATCAGACTAATGTATTTGAGGAAGTAAGTATTGATTTCAGTCGACCTTTCCCAGACGGTAAATACTTGCTCGTGCAACAGACGAGTACTTCCAGATCACCGTCGGATACTCTACATTTATCATGATGGATGGAGATTATCGGACTTGACGGCGTGTGTGTGTGTGTGTGTGTGTGTGTGTGTGTGTGGTGGGGTGAGGGGAGGGGGTATCCGACAATGACTCCTGATATACTATTGTTAAAATATTATTAACTAAATTTAAGCTTAAACGGTTATTGCTTACTTGACAAATTATTTTGAATATTTGGGATCCCATGATTTCTTATAACTGGTAATGACTGGTAACTGGTTATATTTGGTGATGTTCAATAACTGGTTATAACTGGTTATGACTGGCAACTGGTTATCACTGGCAATGCCTGGCAACTTGTTATAACTGGTAATGACTGCTAAATGGTTATAACTGGTAATAAATGGTTATAATTGGTAACTGGTTATAATTGATGACTGGCAACTGGTTATAGCTGATAATGAGTGTAACTGGTTACAACTGGTTATGGGTGTCAACTGGTTATTACTGGTAATGACTGGCAACTTGTTATAACTGCTAATGAGTAACTGGATATAACTGGTTATGAGTGGTAACTTGTAAAAACTGGTTACAACAGGTAATTATTGGTAACTGGTATAACTGATAATGACTGGAACCTGGTTATAACTGATAAGGATTGGGAACTGGTATTGATTGGGAACGGGTTATAACTGATAATGACTGGTAACTGGTTATAACTGACAATGAGAGGTAACTTGTTATAACTGATAATGACAGGTAACTGGTTACAACTGATAATAGTGTCATTTTTTTATAACTGATAATAACTGGTCACTGGTTATAACTGGTAATAGGTGTCAACTGGTTATTACTGATAATGGCTGGTAACTGGTTATAATTGATAATGACTGGTAACTGGTTTTAACTGGTAATGATTGATAACTAGTTATAATTGATAAAGATTGGTAACTTGTTATAAATGATAATGGCTGGTAACTGGTTAAAACTGATAATAGGTGTCAACTGGTTATAACTAATAATGGCTGGTAACTGGTTATAACTTGTTATAGGTGTCAACTGGTTATAACTGATAATGACTGGTAACTGGTTATAACTGGTAATGATTGGTTAATGCTTATTACTGATAATGAGTAGTAACTGGTTAGAACTGATAATGAGTGGTAACTGGTTACATCTGGTAATGATTGGTAACTTTACTTGTTATAACTGATAATGAGTGTCAACTGGTTGTAACTGATAATGAGTGGTAACTGGTTACAACTGGTAATGGGTGTTAACTGGTTATAACTGGTAATGACTGGCAACCGGTTATAACTGCTAATGAGTTACTGGATATAACTGATTATGAGTGGTAATTGGTAAAAACTGGTTACAACAGGTAATGATTGGTAACGGGTATAACTGGTAATGACCGGGAACTAGTTATAACTGATAATGAGTTGTGATTGGCTATTACTGAAAATGACTGGTAATGACTGGCAACTGGTTATAACTGGTTATGACTGGGAACTGATTATAACTGGTAATGATTAGGAACTGGTTATAACTGAAAATGACAGGTAACTGGTTATAACTGACAATGAGTGGTAATTGGTTATAACTGATAATGACTGGTAACTGGTTACAACTGATAATAGTGTCAACTTGTTATAACTGATAATGGCTGGTAACTGGTTATAACTGTTAAAAGGTGTCAACTGGTTATAATTGATAAAGATTGGTAACTGGTTATAAATGATAATGGCTGGTAACTGGTTAAAACTGATAATAGGTATCAACTGGTTATAACTGATAATGGCTGGTAACTGGTTATAATTGGTAATGATTGGTTAATGCTTATAACTGATAATGAGTGGTTACTTGTTAGAACTGATAATGAGTGGTAACTGGTTACATCTGGTAATGATTGGTAAATGGTTATAACTGTTAATGAGTGACAAATGATTGTAACTGATAATGGCTGGTAACTGGTTATAACTGGTAATGATTGGTAACTGGTAATAACTGATAATGACTGCATCTGGTTATATCTGATAAAGAGTGGTAATTAGTTATATCTGATAATAGGTGTCAACTGGTTATAAATGATAATGACTGGCAACCGGTTATATCTGATAATGAGTGTCAACTGGTTATAACTGATAATGGCAGGTAACAGGTTATAACTTAAAATGACTTGCAACTGGTTATAACTGACAATTGCTGGTAATTTGTTTTAACTGATAATAGGTGTCAGCTGGTTATAAATAATAATGGCT
The DNA here is from genome assembly GCA_029582155.1 of Panopea generosa. Classification (NCBI taxonomy): domain Eukaryota; kingdom Metazoa; phylum Mollusca; class Bivalvia; order Adapedonta; family Hiatellidae; genus Panopea; species Panopea generosa. The sequence continues at coordinate 58,649,497 of CM055909.1, read as the reverse complement.
GGTAAATGGTTATATTTCGTACTGATTGGTAACTGGTTATAACTGACAATAAAAGGTAACTGGTTATAACTGATAATGAGTGGTTATTGGTTATAACTGATAATGAGTGGTAACTGGTTATAACTTGTTATAGGTGTCAACCGGTTATAACTAATAATGGCTGGTAACTGGTTATAACTCGTACTGATTGGTAACTGGTTATGACTGACAATAAAAGGTAACTGGTTATAACTGATAATGAGTGGTTATTGGTTATAACTGATAATGAGTGGTAACTGGTTATAACTTGTTATAGGTGTCAACTGGTTATGACGGATAATGGCTGTTACCTGGTTATATCTGGTAATGATTGGTCACTGTTTATAACTGATAATGAGTGGTAACTGGTTAGAACTGATAATGAGTGGTAACTGGTTACATTTGGTAATGACTAGTAACTAGTTATAACTGATAATGAGTGACAACTGGTTATAACTGATAATGGCAGATAACTGGTTATATCTGGTAATGATTGGTAACTGGTTATAACTGATAAAGACTGGCAACTGGTTATATCTGATAATGAGTGGTAATTGGTTAAATCTTATAATGGCTGGTAACTTTTTTTAACTGGTAATAGGTGTCAACTGGTTATAACTGATAATGAGTGGTTAGTGGTTATAACTGGTAATGGGTGTCAACTGAATATTACCGATAATGGCAGGTAACTGGTTACAACTGGTAATAAGTGTCAACTGAATATTACCGATAATGGCAGGTAACTGGTTACAACTGGTAATAGGTGTCAACTGAATATTACCGATAATGGCAGGTAACTGGTTACAACTGGTAATAGGTGTCAACTCGCTATAACTGATAATGAGTGGTAAGTGGTTATGACTGGTAACCACCAACCACCAACCAATCATATTCAATCGGATTTTACGTTATTTGCTAAGCAGATCACAAACTAAACAGAAATTATATGTATACATAATTGTGCATGCGTAAGCCGTTCGTGAGCTATTTTAAATAGTACACATGTAACTTAATCAACCCTAACTGTATTTAAAATGTCATATTCAGTGGTATAAATTTTTTTTTGGAGTACAACAGTCTATTGGATAAACATAAAATGAAACATTCAACATCATGGACAGCATAACGTTGTAACAAACAGCACATGTGTATATGATGTCGTTTTACATTTATATATAACTATTCGTATATCCGCTACATTTAACTGTTGAACTGTTAAATTATCTGTAGTCGATGGAACACGTTTAGTTATAATCTGAAAGTAATTAAAACTGTCAGCGATACATTAATATAACAATGTAAATCTGACCACATATGAACTCTGTCAGAAACATTTTATCACAATGTAAATCTGACCACATATGAACTCTGTCAGCAACACATTAATATCACAAGGTAAATCTGACCACATATGAACTCTGTCAGAAACACATTTTATCACAAGGTAAATCTGACCACATATGAACTCTGTCTGCAACACATTAATATCACAAGGTAAATCTGACCACACATGAACTCTGTCAGAAACACATTTTATCACAAGGTAAATCTGACCACATATGAACTCTGTCAGCAACACATTAATATCACAACGTAAATCTGACCACATATGAACTCTGTCAGCAACACATTAATATCACAAGGTAAATCTGACAACATATGAACTCTATCAGCAACACATGATATCACAAGGTAAATCTGACCACATATGAACTCTGTCAGCAACACATTTATATCACAACGTAAATCTGACCACATATGAACTCTGTCAGAAACACATTTTATCACAAGGTAAATCTGACCACATATGAACTCTGTCTGCAACACATTAATATCACAAGGTAAATCTGACCACACATGAACTCTGTCAGAAACACATTTTATCACAAGGTAAATCTGACCACATATGAACTCTGTCAGCAACACATTAATATCACAACGTAAATCTGACCACATATGAACTCTGTCAGCAACACATTAATATCACAAGGTAAATCTGACAACATATGAACTCTATCAGCAACACATGATATCACAAGGTAAATCTGACCACATATGAACTCTGTCAGCAACACATTAATATCACAACGTAAATCTGACCACATATGAACTCTATCAGCAACACACTATATCACAAGATAAATCTGACCACATATGAACTCTGTCTGCAACACATTAATATCACAAGGTAAATCTGACCACATATGAACTCTGTCAGCAACACATGATATCACACGGTAAATCTGACCACATATAAACTCTGTCTGCAACACATTAATATCACAAGGTAAATCTGACCACATATGAACTCTTTCAGCAACACATTAATATCACAAGGGTCCTCCGTGGCCGAGTGGTCTAAGGCGCCGTCTCAAGATCACTTATCTCTCACCGCTATGGTCGTAGGTTCGAGTCCCGCTCGCTCCAAAAACTTTATGTGAGAAAGTTTCCAGTTACTTGCGGAAGGACGGTGGTTCTACTCAGTCTGACTCAGTCTGAGGTCTTCCTCCACCAGTAAAACTGGATACGCCATATATAACCTGAAATGTGTTGAAAATGGCGTTAAACCCCATTCCAAAAAAAAATAATAATATCACAAGGTAAATCTGACCACATATGAACTCTATCAGCAACACATGATATCACAAGGTAAATCTGACCACATATGAACTCTGTCAGCAACACATTATATCACAAGGTAAATCTGACCACATATGAACTCTGTCAGCAACACATTAATATCACAATGTAAATCTGACCACATATAAACTCTGTCAGCAACACATGATATCACAAGGTAAATCTGACCACATATAAACTCTGTCGGCAACACATGATATCACAAGGTAAATCTGACCACATATGAACTCTATCAGCAACACATGATATCACAAGGTTAATCTGGACACATATGAACTCTATCAGCAACACATGATATCACAAGGTTAATCTGGACCCATATGAATTCTGTCAGCAACACATGATATCACACGGTAAATCTGACCACATATAAACTCTGTCAGCAACACATTAATATCACAATGTAAATCTGACCACATATAAACTCTGTCAGCAACACATGATATCACATCAGCAACACATGATATCACAAGGTTAATCTGGACACATATGAACTCTATCAGCAACACATGATATCACAAGGTTAATCTGGACACATATGAACTCTATCAGCAACACATGATATCACAAGGTTAATCTGGACACATATGAATTCTGTCAGCAACACAATAATATCTCAAGCAACTCATTAATATCTATCACAAGCAACAAATTTATATATCAAGGTAAATCGGACCACATATGAACTCTATCAGCAACACATTAATATCACAAGCAACACATTAATATCACAAGCAACATAATATAATATCACAAGGTAAATCTGACCATATATGAACTCTATCTGCACATACTTATATCACAAGGTAAATCTGGCCACATATGAACTCTATCTGCACATACTTATATCACAAGGTAAATCTGGCCACATATGAAAGCTAAAGAATGTAGTGAGATACTGATGAACTCTGTTATAATCTTTATTTGTTACTCAATAATTGACAATAAAGTTAGGTTGATGTTTAAATTATTTACCAAAATATAACCAAAATATCAAGAAAAAAATATTCATTACAGTCTGCAGTGTTTCCTAGCAAATTCACTGATGTATATATCTTCTCGGCAACGTCGGATACTTCCGGGTGACAATTCCGATACTCTCCACCAATCAATATATGGCGAGTATCGTAATGGATTACCCGTGGGTATCCGACGACGTCTTCTCGGGAGAGACCATGACATTCCTTACTAACCCATTAATGGAATAATATTTAATATTATTACCTCCTCGTGTAGACATAAATAATCTTCTTCTTTCGGTGAAGCGTTTTTTATACGTTAATGTTATTTCGTTGCAGATGTTCCTTACTCGGTTATCGGCATTGGCCATCGTCCTGTTCTTGGCCTTGGTCCATAGTCATGAGGTGCCAGACGAACACGACGAGAATTTTGCACAAAATCTAAATGTAGCTATAGACAAGGCAGAAGCTGGCGTCAAAGAAGAAGACGAAACTGATGTTAAAGCAATGGAAGAGGGTAAGTCAAATTTAGGACACATCTACTTTATAAATATATTCAGTAAACTGTCAATAGTTAGTTGGTGGAAATGTATTGTGGTTAAATGTTTTTTCCTAGGTCGATGATTAGAGTAACCAATATGTTATTTACGTTATACATACATATACACAAGACACCGGAGAATTGAGAGCAATATATAAGTCCCCTACCGGTTTACTAGTTGAATGCGTTACCATGGCAACCACGATTATTTGAAAAAATACTATGATCTGCATTATCTCCTTATTTCCCTCTATCGACATGCAAAGTTCACATACCTAGCTTGGACACGTTGTATGTAACCTTTCCGGACGGACGCCGGAAACTAGACGTCGGGTGGAGGGAAACCGGTAGGGGACTCATAAGGATAATGAAAGGATTTGGAAAAAAAATAGTTCGAAAAGTAGTTATATCAGTTAATTTCCTATTTGGTCGCTGATTCTACTTAGATTCATTCGGAAGTCATCCTCCTCAATAAACCGGAAATACTATTATACTCTAACATGGGTCGAAAATGCTGTTTAACTCCATAAAAAGCATACTGTATTATATTATTAAGCATATTATATATATTACCATAATGCCGGCGACAAACAAGACGGTATTAAAAAACAATACAGTCACGTTACAAATTATCACAAATTACTTGTATGTTTTTACCACACTGACAAATGACGTGGTTTTTCTTTTTTCTAAATAAGGTATCGATACGCCAACGAATGATCAGACATCCACTGACTTGCTGGCACTGTTTGCTAGTCCTGAAGTGGAATCAAAAAAATTGGCGAAGATTGCCAGGGTGCAACTAAAAGCGCTTAGCGAGCTGGTACACATGTAAGTACTCGTCATTAGAGTTATACGAACACAGTTAAAGGGAATTTATCATGATTTTAAAATTGGTTAAAAACATGTTTTTAAATTCTATCATGTCTATAATTATATACTCACTGACCCCGTATTGCCAAAAGGATATGTTATAAAGGCGATAACATAGGCAAATACTTAAAACACTCAGAATTACACAAGTAAGTATCTCCTACATTAATGTTGGTCAATCTTGACAAATACAGCTTTAAATATGTTTTTAAATAATGATTTCAGAAATCAGATTGACCCCCATACACTGAAGGTTAACAAGAAGTACTTAAAGATATGGAAGTCGAAGTTTCAGAAATATTGCGCCAATACTTATAAGGTTAAAGTTACTTTTACATGTTTAACTGTGGTTGGCATATTACATTTTATATTTCAAATTATCCAGCACAATATATTTACGGCTATTTGTATGTGTGAATTGTTTATCCTTTTTGACTATGCCTACTTCTGAGTTCTAACATTTACTTTTCAGTATATTAATGAAATTGATAAATATGATATAGCACAACAATACTGTTTTCGAATAAGTTTGTTTATATAATGTGCTCCGCCTAGTCTATAAACAGATTTTCAACAACAACCAGTCATATAATTTTACAAATAGCACGTTGAGAATCTTGCACAAAGCACGCTGAAAATCTTAGACAAATAGTAAAATGAGTATCTAAGTCTTAACGGGCTTTATGGTTCCCATTGAGAATTCATTAACCCAACTATTAGCCATACATACTCAGCTTGGGATAGTTCCGAAAAAAGTGTTAAACAAGATGGCCAGTTTTATTGACTGGTTTCACTGACGAAGATTTTAAGCGATATCTTTACAATAATTATTGATAATTAATGACTTACATATTCAAACGAAATACAAACCTGTATATCTATATTGTTTAATCTCCATGCAAAAGGGGCCGAAATGCGATCCAGATGACCAGTACAGAACAGCCGACGGATTTTGCAACAATCTTGATAACCCAACTTGGGGAGGCATTTTCTGTCCACAACTTAGAGAGATTCCTCCTATGTATGATGATGGTATGTGTGTGTTGGTAGCATAAAGCCCACATATTGTCAAATGTGGCAGCTGAAACAACGCAATAAACAACATAATGGCATGCCAAGCTTTGCAATATTCAATATTCGATTATCAATGCTCTCTTTTTCCAGAAACAGTAGGAGTAAATACACCTTACAACTAACGAAATTCTTCCGTTTATGTTGTTTTTGACACAAGAACACAACTATTTGCAAAATTGTTTATTCCGTCATGCGTATATATTTGGAATACACTTCCCGAGTACATTCGTAACTCAGAGACTTTATCTGTTTCTAAAACACATATAACAAACATGTATTTTAAAACGCAAATGTAACCATCGTATTATCTTAATGGTAGTCGAATTGTATCAGTTCTCCAAGCTTGTTTGATAAACGGATATAGTCACCTTAAGTTTGATACATTTTTAAATTCTTTAACACTTGATGCAAGATGCGATGGATGAGGGAATGAAAAAAAAGGCGCCGAGCACTTCTTTATGCAGTGTTCTATATATACTGATAAACGACTTCGTCTTTTTCGTTCTACACGCCGTTTTCATCCCTTAAGTACACGAGTGTTATTATTTGGTAAGAGTACATATACCAGCGACACAAATACATTTACATTTACACAAGTACAACAATACATTAAAGACACGAAACGTTTTGTCAACAACTGACTCTCGGCATCAGATACCCAATTTTATACACTGGAACGATATTATGACAGCACTTAAAAACATGTTGTCTTCTCTCTCTTTTTTCTCACCTACTTTATTTATTTATTTTTCTTTAAGTCTTCCTTTTTTCTGTTGGTTAACACCCTGTTGATTGTTAAAATTGCAATCTTGATTCTAATAATATTTGTATATTGAAAGGGGAGGGCCGTAACTAATGTTGCTGGAACGTGTGGCCTAACCCCGTTTGTTATGTGAATTATGCAATAAAATATGTTTAAATCATATTCAATATTTCTATATTTTTATTCAATATTCATATATTTCTATCGTATATTGTTACATTTGTATTCTAGATTTGCCCATTATGTGTATATTATATCTATTACATTAGAAGTGAACATTCACTTCATTAAGATCGTAAACAAATCATTTGTATTGTGAAATAAAATGCCATACAATACAAACCAAAGTACTCAAAGAACTGACAGCGGGATTGCTATTTGACGTTACGAGTTGTTGCTGTACAGTGAAAAGCGTCGCGTTCAACTCAACATTTTTTTCAGTTATATCGCCAAAGTGTTTGCTTGATACATTTTTCTAAGCGCTGTCACACTGGAGTATCATGTCAAATGGTATGGCACCCCGCCCAGTCGCATTAAACTGACAATGACTTTAAATATCGAATTAATGCAGGATACAATTAAAGTTATTTGTGTTGCCCAATTATTATGCTCATCGACTCATAATTGAATATTGTTTAAGTTATTTCCATATCTAATGTCCACAATATGTTTGTATAACGTATACATATTTCTCTAGTAAAGAGATGTAATGCTCTTATTTTAAATTAGCTAGACAGTGTTTTTGAAAATATAACTGGAAAACAATTTAAATGGTAGATTGGTAGTAATTATTGGCAATAGTACAGGTGTTAGTATAACATCTTAAGATAACATTAAAGATAATCTTTCAATCAAAGTTTCAATCACCAATATTGGCCTGTGTAAAGTACATCAGGAGGTTTTCGATACCAAGTTTGCATAATCTATCTAATTCATAAAACTAGTTGTTTTGTCGCTTTATGATAGGACTTATCATTTGCATTCAATATTGTTGCTCTTGCTATTGTTGCTATTGATGATGATGATGATGATGATGATGATAATAATAAGAAGATAAGATGTGATGATGGTAATGGTGAATATGATGATGATGATGATTATGATGATGATGATGATGATGCTGATGATGATGATGGTGATGATGATGTTGTAGTGGTGACGCTGTTTGTGATTCTATTATATCATCACCATACAGTTTATATTCCATTGGTGACTTTTTCTTTTCGAGTAAAAGGCAATAATTTTACCTGTTTGTAGAAATGGGTGTGTTGATTAACCTTTCAGGATCCCAGGAAAGAATGATTAGGTAAACTGTTCGTCTGTAAGTCCTCGATGACATAAATATGAAGCTAAATAATTCAAACCAACTTAATTTTTTCAGTCTTACTCTCATTGCAAATACTCGGTTTATCCAGAGACATATACACATTAAGTTATGTTTTATTATTTTGAATCCGCAATTTTAATGATTGAAAATAGTTTTTGATCCTTTTTTTACAACAATTGATAATATATAATTTGGTAAATTCATCATAAAAGCAGCAGAGCTTTCATTTCATGCAAAAGCCGCAAATTATTTGGTACCTTCCAATGAAAAGTATCGTTTAAATTTGAAACAATATCTAATTAATGGCTATAAGGCGATAACAGAACCAAAACACATTTTGGCTGGATCGTACAGTATAAATATGTAGTATCAGAAATACACTAGTTAGCGTTATTGCACCATGTAACACAATAAGTTTTATTGTTAGCTGTAGTATAGTCTCTAGGCTATATACATTAATATATCTGTTTAAATTAACTAATAACATAATGGGAAAGGATCTAGCACACTTTTACTTATATATGATTGGCTAAATTAAAAAATAGAAGTTAACAGTATTTTGTCGTCTGCTACTGTCCAGTTTATTGACCACCACTATTGACGCTACAGCGTCGTGTTTTTCATTCATAAATGTACACATTCTAAGATTTCAATGGCGTAGTAATTTCATATACATTCAACAGATGTTATTTACATTCAGCAGATGTTATTTACATTCAACAGATGCTATTTACACATTTGAAACAAACAAAATAAATATGAATTTAAGTTGTTTATTTGTCTTTATATATTTAATAGTATGTACTTTTTGGAAATTCTTTGCACTATGTTTTTGGTATGTTGGTACATTGATTGATGAGGTATATCCACTTTTGACGCAGCTTTAAATTTCACATGTCAACTCTGGTGGGTTGCGTTGCGTTTGAATAAATGAACACATATAGATAACAAATGTAATAATATACAATAGAAATGTATGAAGATTGAATACAATTGTAAAATATTGAATATTGCAAAGTTTGCATGCCATCCAACACAACGATAAAAACTCTTGACGTCATCTTTAGTTTACACTTTTTGTCGCCGGTGCCAACAAATATAAGAAACACTATAATGACCGTTTAAAGACTTCGTGGTTATCTTCACACTTAAAATTCATCCCTTGGTGTTAAACAGTGAAATTCTGTTGTTTTAAATGTTTCTATTCTAAACAGTGTCATGTTTGCATTCATGCATTTTATCATTAAACAAAAGGACTGAAATTGCGGCACTGCGCCGCTAAAATGCTGGTTTTTGTTTTATTTTAATAAAACCAGAAAGAGAAAAAAAATGAACAAAGCAAAAGCGATTATACATTAAGTAAAATATATATAACAGAAAAATACGTTTATGAATGTAGAAATAGGGTGAATGAGTGCAGCACTCTAAGAGGACGAGAGCATATTCTTACAAAATATTATTGACTTTTGCATAGGTGTCGATGCCCCCCGAAAACGTAACAGTAATAGTTCAACACTTCCAAGTCCCAGAGTTGTGAGTAATTTTGTGCACTCGGTGAACGGAAAATCTCCAAGGAACGAAGACCTGACTGTCATGGTAATGCAGTGGGGACAGTTTATTGATCACGAATTTGTGGCGACCCCTGTCTTGAAAGGTAGGGAGACATCCTTAGTCCATAAACATATAGGAATGTTTGCTGTTTTCCTTAATACGCATGCAAAAGGGTCGTGTCTAAAACATTTTAGCCCTTTTTTATGATAAAAAAAATATATTTTTAGAATATTTTAATTTTACATGTTTATCATTTACAATTTCACAATCTTCAAAAAATACCTATCCACCTGTTGGGAACCAACAAACAGGTTTTTTTACGCAAAGCTTTTCTTAGTTTAACCTTATTTATATTACTACAAGTTATTACAACATAAACAAATCTCGCTCGAAGTCTTCCTGGGTAGAACCAGTACCAAGCATATGCGGGGAAGTGCCTTGCTCAAGGACACGAAAAATCGAACCCACGACCCTCCGATCATGGGCCGATGTTCTGCCACTGGACCACGCGTCCCATTTACCTTCCTTATATATTGTATAACAGTATATGACGGATGTTTAAACAAATGTTTTGATGTGTGTGGTTTAACGCTAATTTCAATACATTATATCTGTATATGTCCAGCGGTTTCATTGGTAGAAGTAGATCTTGGATGAATATCTATACATTAGAGTAGAACCGCCTTTCTGCAAGTAAATGGCTTTCTCGCATAAAGATGTACTCAAACCCACGCCTTCAGCTGCAAGATGTAACAAATACTGAGATTTCCTCTGAAAATCCATGTTATATGAATACCTACTAAGTTATTTGAATGAGTGTTTATCGCGCTATTTTCAAGACCCTCCGTCATCCCCGGGCAGAGTTTTACAACCTGCATTTGGATAATCTGCGTAAGCCACCAACCTCCGCAAGTCCTCGCAATGAAGCAGGATATAAACCACTTTCCCTCAGCGATGAACGGTAAATGACTTTGAGACGTAGGCTTACTTATGCCTTAGTCACATTTGCCGAGGTTGCCGTGAGGTCTAAAATATCTACGGCCAATAGCAAGTATAGGGCCGCCGCAGCATTCCCGCGGTCACATACTGTAGCAGTCATATGTTAAGGTAGCCACACGGCGTATTTTGAATTTGTGGAGATAGAAAACCTGCGGCTGCCGTACGGCCTTTGAAGTGATGACGCACGGTCGCCTTAATGCGTCCCTGCGGCGGCCGTAGGTTTTTGACAAATACAAAGGCAGACGCAAGGCGGCCGCAGGGGGACCATACGACGACCGTGCGGCCAAACTGACGCTACCGCTACACACCTGGAGTATATAAGGAGGAGGGGTTTGCCACACACATCAGGACATTTCACAAGAAATTTCTTCGGCGAACCTAGAAATGAAAAAACTCCGCGCTATAATCCCACGGCGACCCCTACGGCTTGTAAAATATAGGGATACGCCCTAGGGCGACCCTAGGGTGACCCTGTGGCCACCGCAGATCCTCTGCGGCTGCCGCAGGTGTCTCTCGATTTCAGGTGGCTACGGCCGCTGTATCCTAGCCGTAGAGCATATGTGACTGAGGCATTAGAATCAAACAAGGACCAAAAAAAAAAAACACTATGAAAACACATTTATATAAAATTATTCAGTATAGTGTCTCCATTTTCTACATTCCCTAAATATTAAACATATTATACATAAATACGGGTGTGAATAAACAACATGCTGCCAGCGAGAACGTATTAATAATGTTTTATGTTTGCGTTTATCCTTATCTCATATAAATTGTGTTTAAATGAGTGTTCGTCTGTGCGTGTGTATCAGAGGTGTATGTGTTAATCTACATATTGTTGGGTAGTATAATTCAGTCTTATCAGCTGCAAAAAGTTGATATACTTTGTATTACTTTAATATGAATGTTAGTATAAGCTCGTAATGTGTTACATTGCAGGTGAAAATGGCAGTAATATTCAATGCTGCGGTAACGAGGCTATTAACAGGTATGTGAAATATGTATATATATTACAGAACTTTGAGACTCAGTTTAAAAAGGGCCCATGCACCTATTTCTCCGATATTCATTTCAATCTTAGCAGTAAAACTGCACATTTATATCAAACATCATATATTTTGGACATTCTGTTCAATGACTTGCATTGTGTTTTGTCTCTGTAGTGGAAAATCGCGGCCCGCGATAAAGTAACCCAATGGCAAGTATTGGGTCATGCTAAAACATTGACGAATAAAACGGAAAATGCCGACCTGTGTATTGACGTTTTTCTCATCATTAAGATAAACGACAATGAATGAATGAATGAATGAATGAATGAATGAATGAATAGGGTTTTACGGCATACAAACACATTATATGTTATTAGACGCCAACAGAAAGGAAGATTCCAGGATCATTCTACATGCACAAAAAAAACAAATTAACATACAGATTAAAATGTACATCAACAAATGAATATGCAGAATGAACCAAGAACCTTAATACCTGTAGAACTGCAGAGTTTCAGCAAATTCTGTCGTATTACTCAAATTGTCGTAATACGATTCTATTCTTAGCCGGGACCACACGGGCTAAGATAAACTACAAGGATGGAATCAACCATCATCTTCAAACCGGACCTTCCTCTTTATGATTCAATAAACTTTATTAAATCATTATTGAACTGAATGCCGTCATAGGTGATGCATCTGAAGATAATATATTGAATTTATGTATAACATATGTATGTAATGAGAAACATCTTAAGTTACAAATAAAGAAATCTTGAATCAAGTGGGAATGTTATCAGTTATTTGCGGAACATGGGTGTGCTCGAGTACCGGTTAACCTTCCAGGATCCCAGGAAACAATGGTTAGGTTAACATATCGTCTGTAAGCCCTCGATGGCATAAAAATGACACTAAATATTCAATCAATCTATCAATCAGTCAATCAATCAATCAAATGAATCTTTAAAGGGGCACACGGCAATGTTAAACTCAATTCACCTGTCATTTGTTTGTATGGTGCTCTGCGCCTGTTTACAACAATATTTCAGTTATTCGAACAACGGTCAGTGCATCTAAGCATTGTTCATAGGATCTGCTATTAGTCACAACTTATCTCTGCAAGTCACTGACTGCTTATCCACATATTCAGAGGTGGGAGACACGTGGTCATAGAAGAACTGTCCATCGTTAGAATAGTTAATTAAATAAAGCATAAAATTTCCGGCATGTTTTTGTCTCAACTAAGTCTCGTTTGAAACCATTTAATAAGCGAATTAGGTATGTGTTTTGTTTAATGAATAAGTGTGCTTCATGAATAAAATAAAATATGTATTGTATGTTTGCACTTTGCTAGGTTCAATCAATTATTTGAAATATATCGGTGTCGATAATAATACATTTCACATGTACATTGTTTCTGCTGGAATCGATGTATACAATATAGATACTGTTATGTTGCAGGAGTCAATGTTTTCCAATAAGAATTCCCGATAACGATCCGTATTTCAAGAAGACGTGCATGAACTTCGTGCGGTCAGCTCCAGTGCCAAACCACGAATGTGACCCAGGTAAGATTGTACATGTAACCACAATAATAATGACAAGGGACATAACTGTGATAACAGTGTCAATGATCATTATGATGATGGTGATGATGATGATGAAGAGGAGGAGGAAGAGGAGGAAGCTAATGATGATGAGGAGGAGGAGAAACTTGATGACAACGATGATGATTATAATAATGATGGTGGTGAGGATGATGATAAATATGAGGATCTTAATGACAACGGTAATGATGATGATGAAAATGAAAATGATGATGATGATGATGACAAGGACGATGATGATAAGCATGATGTGATGATAATGATTATAAGCTAGGGGAGGAGGTTGATGATCTTAATGACAACGATGATAATAATGATGATAAGGAGAAGGATCTTAACGACAACGATAATAATTATGAGGATAAGGATCTTTATAACAACGATGATAATAATGAGGATAAGGAACAGGATCTTAATAACAACGATGATTATAATGAGGATAAGGAGAAGGATCTTTATAACAACGATGATTATAATGAGGATAAGGAGAAGGATCTTTATAACAACGATGATTATAATGAGGATAAGGAGCAGGATCTTAATAACAACGATGATTATAATGAGGATTAGGAGCAGGATCTTAATAACAACGATGATAATAATGAGGATAAGGAGAAGGATCTTTATAACAACGATGATAATAATGAGGATAAGGAGCAGGATCTTTATAACAACGATGATAATAATGAGGATTAGGAGCAGGATCTTAATAACAACGGTGATAATGATGAAGATAAGTAGAAGGATTTTAATGACAACGATAATAATAATGAGGATAAGGAGCAGGATCTTAATGACAACGATTATAACGATGATGATTAGGAGAAGGATCTTAACGACAGTGATGATAATAATGAAGAGGAGGATGATCGTAATGAAAACGATAATAAGAATGAAGAAGGGGGGGGGGGGGGGGGTCTTAATAACAACGATGATAATGATGAGGATAAGTAGGAGGATCTTAATGACAACGATGATAATAAAAAGGATAAGGAGCTGGATCTTAATAACAACAATTCGTATAGTGAGGATAAGGAGCAGGATCTTAATGACAACGATGATAACAATGAGAATAAGTAGAAGGATCTTAATAACAACGATGATAACAATGAGGATAAGTAGAAGGATCTTAATAACAACGATGATAATAATGAGGATAAGGATCTTTATGGCAACGATGATAATAATGAGGATAAGGATAAAGATCTTAATGACAACAATTATAATAATGAGGATAAGGAGGAATGTCTTAACAACAACGATGATAATGATGAGGATAAGGAGCAAGATTTTAATGACAACTATGATAATAAAGAGGATAAGGAGATAATGTTGATTATGATGATTATGATTATGATGATAACAATGATGCTGCTGATGCTGCTGATGCTGCTGATGTGGGTCTGTTAGCATATGGAAAAAATCAATAACCTGATATAGCATATGTCAAAATATATTTCATCTATACGGCATATGCTAAAAGATAAATGGGCCCATTAGCATATGCAAAAAACCTAACAGACTCTCGCTGATGATGCTGATAAGCAGAAGGATGGAATAGGGTGAGGATCTTGATTACAACGATTATGATTTAGACAATAATGAGGAGGAGACTCTTAATGACAACGATGATGATGATAATGATGATGATGATGATGACCTTATGAATATGATGATTATGATAATGATGATGATGATGATGGCAACGATGATGATGATGATGATTAAAAGGAGGAGGAGGAGGATCTTGTTGACAACGACGATACTGAAGATGAGGAGGAGGACGATATTAATTGAAACGATGATATTAATGATGTTGAGGAGGAGGTGAAGGATCATGATGACTTCGATTATGATGATGCTAATAATGAGGATGAGGAGGAGAATGATGATATTGATGATGATGATGATGATGATGATGATGATGATGATGATGATGATGATGATGATGATGACAACGTTGATGATGACAACGATGATTATGATGAGAATAATGAAGATGATGAGGCAGAAGATGCTAATAATGATATTGATTAATGATCATAATGAGGAGGATGAGGATCTTAATAACAACGATTTTGTAAAGGAGTAAGAAGAGGAGGATGAAGAGGAGGAAGAGAAGGAATGGTGATGATTTCAATGACATTGCGTGTTTTCATTTTTACTGGTTGTAATGGCATTACGTATCGTCAAGTCTACTGACTGCAATGAAATTACGTATTTTACATTTCTTTTTTTTTTTTTTTGTTGTTTCTGGCATTGCATTTTGTCATTTCTAATGGTAACCTCGGCATTGAGTAATGCGTTTTGGCTCATTGAAGTTGCGTTCCCTACTGCCATTTGTTACTTACTCATTGAGATATGTACATCAACATTTTAAGGACAGACATGACATTGTATATCCCCATTTTTTACTGTTCGGCATAATATTGCATTCAATCATTATATAACACAGTGATTTTCGTGTCACAAGTTTCGTTATTTCTTCTAGGCTTCCGTGAACAGATGAATCAAGTGACGTCATATATTGACGGGTCTACCGTTTATGGATCTAAACTAGCAGATACAATGGACCTTCGGGCTAAAACTGGTGGTAGGTGAACGTTTGTGGGTCTGGTCTTCCAACTTATATGCAAACAATTGGGTTTAACGCTATTTTCATCACAAAACAAGACAATGTATGTTGTATATCAAGTTTCATTTGTCAAGGGAGACCTCAGATTAAATCTACGTAGAGACGCCGTACTTCCGCAAGTAACTAGCGAACATTCTCGCATAAAACTTTTGAGAACCCAAGATCTTAGCATTATTGGAAAGTGGTTACTGGACAACAGGGCTATAGATCACTAGACCGTGGAGAACTACTTATTTTATTTTGATACAAACAGAAACGGAACTAGTTTACGTATATTTATTTGATTGTTTTAACGTGTTTATGTGGAACATATGCTTACAGAGTTAATCATTAACTTTTATATACCATTGTATTAGCTGCCATATGACCAGTCTCGTATAGCGGTTCCATATTGCAGACGACAATACATTCAAGCGTCTGCATATTATTGAATCCATGGTGTATACTTGGACAACACTATTATCTTTCATCCGAATCTATTAGGTTCGCATGTATTTGTTTTATTTCAACATACACTACCATCATTAAATAAAACTTGGTATCATACATCACAAATACACAATAGCCAAAGAATTGATTGTGTAAAAGCAGGAAATAGCATGCCTGTCTGTAATAAAAGGACAAGTGGCAAATCGAAATCTGTAAATATATCTATCTGAAACTCCATACTTTGATAAAATATAAATATTGTTTTAAGCTAGTCATGCTTGTTTTGAAAAGGTCTGTTGAGAACGGTAGATGAAGGAGACAATATGATGCCGAAAAATCTACCCAAGAAATGTGTCCTGGAAACACCGAAGGATTACTGTTTAAAAGCCGGTGAGATACTTTATCACTGCGCAATGCAGGAATTTATATTCCAAACTGCGCTATAAGACTTCGCCATTTGTAAAACTAACAGTTGATGCATACAGTAGAACCACGATGGCTCGTACTCGGCGGGACTGGACAAAATAGTTCGAATTAAGGGTTGTTCGAGCCAAAGCATTGCTTAATGTCATACATGTACCATACATTTTCATGTATAAAAATCGAAATACAAATTCAGCCGGGATACGTGGTTCGAGCTTAATGTGGTGTTCCAGTCATCCATGTTCGAGCCAACCAAGATTCACTGTAATTATATAATTATGTGACCTTTGTTAATTAGAGATCAAAGAGATCAAAGATAAAGTTGAGGAATCTGAAGTAATTATGTTTAGTAATATAATCTCAATAATTATATATTTTACTTTTGTACAATACTTAAAACGTTAGATCAGATTTGTTGAAAATGTAATCGTACGCAATATTATATAACAATTTACCAATTTCAGGTTATAAAAGTAGTTTCTGCTAAAATTCAGACTAAATCGCCAAACTATTTGTCATATCTAATAAATTTTTTTGGTTATATGTTATATGTTAAACATTTAACAAATAAATAGTAATTTTAAACGACAAACATTTTTTTAAAACTACTGTTTACACTGTTTCTGATGACGTTGTTATGATATACATGTAGTATTATCGCAAAACGGGGTAATTTGACCGACGGTATCAGCAGTTTTTAATTCCGTGAGCACCGACCAATGAAATAACAGGACATTTCTGGAGTGTGTCATAATGTGTATTTGTCTCCGTGACGATTCAACACTGATTTTATACTAACAGACTTGATTCCATTTTGATATGTAAATGGATAAGCTTAATTTTGGGATTTAAGGATAATGAGTTTTACAATAAGTATCAGTCAAATATTTCGGTTATAGGCGATGGGCGTGTAAATGTTGTTCCAAGTCTGGCCTGGAGTCACATGACAATGTTCCGGGAACACAACCGTATAGCTACAATACTTGCAAAGATTAATCCACACTGGAGCGATGAGATGATTTTCCAGCAGACGAGAAGAATCATCGGAGCTATGATACAGGTATGGTTCTACGTCTCACACCACTATTACATTCCCATAGGGCTCAATTATAACATTTATATCTAAAACACAACCGAAAATCAAAATCTGCAGCATGTCTGGGCTAAAAAAATCACTGGTTCAAGATATGCAATTATAAAGGGAAAAAAGCATAGCTTGACGATTTTTTTTTAAAAAAATTCAATGCTTTTTGTGAAACCTATCAATTTCCAGAGTAATAATATTTCAATTATTCGACCACGATGCGATTCGAACCAATAGTTTTGAAATGAAACAGAATTGCACAGAAATCTGGTATCAACATCAAAATTTCAGTGGTGTTTTTTTTAATACATACCATTGAACACATGGTAGGAACAAATGAATCACTGCAATACAAAGCCCTGAAAATGTAGAAAAAGAGAAGTAAATTTTTATTTTTACCTCCTTCATCTGTAGGTCTGGAGCACTCAGTGGGTGATAATAGTGTTGTGAGTCCTGTACATTAGTCTGTTCATTCCCTGACATCTCCCGAACCAGGTATTCTCAAACCAATGAAAATACAGGGAAATCTATGTCTGTCGTGATGATAATGATTTTATATATCGCCGCCATCGGTTACCCATACGGGCGATGCCTCCAGAAGTGTATTAGTAATTTAAGAATTTTTGGAGGATAGTGCAGAGATACAGAAGACCCTTTTGTAGCGTCCCTGTTTTTTTTACATGCCCGGTGTTAAGCACCGATACATGGGACCTCGATTTTTGTTAAAGTCTCATCCGAAAGACTGATTAAGTATTTCTAGTTTGAGGAGTGGGGGATCGAACCTGCGATTCCTGGGTTCGCAGTTCAAGGCATTTTTTACTGGACCACTAATCCACATTTAAAATTTCTGTCCCACAAACTGTGAATGTCATTCAGCTTTCCCCGAAGCAACTGACCAATCAACGTGCTCGAATCTCATATATATGTAACAGAGACAAGGAGGAGAACGGAGTCTTCTATATACCGGATTCTCCATAGTCTCATAATAAAGCAAAACACTAACTGTTTATTTTGTACACATACTTATATCGCCACCCATGACAAAAAAACGAAAATATACAAACAGCAATAATCCCCCAAACGTAAGTCCAGCATCTTGCATAATAACCATCCATATTTTGCTACGGTTAGTTTCTCTCAACTTCGTCTAGTAACTATCTTCGGCATGAATCACTACTAGTGTGGTCAATGTCTTCTCTATTGTCTCTCAGACGGTAACACGGTATTCAAACTGTGTTAAACGCGGGCAATATATATCCGTCATAATTGCAATAATTCACAATATTTTGCGAGATATCCAGTATATAATAAATATGCTTGAGCTTATTCTCATGGACAAGCTTTCAAATTAGGTGTTTAAGTTCCTATGAGTATGTGTTATACACCTACCTATTTAACTGTTTACAAGGCTAATTAGTTAGGTCGCATGAGCGACCGAACCCTATATAAGGGCCAGTTAAGAAATTGACTCTGGGCGCTGCCATATTGAAACGTCACGATCACGTGTTAAAAACAAGGCATTCGCCACATGGAGGTCGCCATTGTTTTAAATTTCAAAACTGTGCATCATGGGAATGTACAAACCGCTATTGATATTACAACTTAGTCATGTTCCGACCACTTTCCGGCTAAAAGGAAAATTGAAATGCGATGTGTGTAATAATTGATTGTGACATTTTAATGCACTCATTGAGATCACTCTGAATTGTTCTTTGCATATTTAATCAGGAAAAAAATGATAATGCCTTAAATCAAGGAATTTTCTAAAATTCCTTGCATAAATGAGGCCTTGAAACTTTTCTTTTTTGACAGTTTATCGCCGTTTCTGACAGATTCCTACCGAGTTAATGTAAATAATTTTCAAATTACGATGTATTTACTCAATTATCATAATATGCTGAACCCATAACAATGGAAATAATAACAAAATTAAACAGCTACAGTTGTTTATTTTATTCGATACATCAGAAATAAAGAGAAGTTTACCGGTGTGACATATTTTCAGCACGTCGTCAGAATCAGGTATATCGCCGGATGCACACTTTTTCACTGTTGTTTTTAAAAATAATATATCCACAAATTAATTTAAAATATGGATACGAATTATTTTAAAATACATTATTATCACAGTAGGAAATTGTATAGAACATAGCAGTAGGTACGTAAGACAATAAAAAAGGTTAGTTTCTTTTTAAATATGCAAATGGCAATACATAATGATTGAGATCAGTACATTTAAACATCAAAGTTACTATCAGGCACACCTGCAGCCGGGAATTCGCTGTGTCAGCTGGAACCTTGCCGGGATTTGGTATCATCCGTGTATTTAGTACCCTGTACAAGGAACCACACTTTCACATTCATTCACTTTAATTGTCACATCGTTTATAAGACCTAACCATTGGATGCTTTTTAAAAGCAGCCAACTTGTTTTTGATATCTGCTCAAGCTCTTCCAAGTGGTCAGGCTATAAAATTGAGTGTTCAATTTCTTGTAAATGTTCGTTACCAGGTCACCTCCCTTTCCCGGTAACCAAGCTCTTCTAATTGGTTGTCCCAACTCTTCTTATTGGTTGTCCCAGCTCTTCTTATTGGTTGTCCCAGCTCTTCTAATTGGTTGTCCCAGCTCTTGTAATTGGTTGTCCCAGCTTATCCTCGTGGTCAGGCTATCAAACTATTAGTTCAAGTTCTTCTAAATGTATGTTCTATATTAATCTATTGGTCAAGCTGTCAAACAAGGTGCCCAAACTGTTTCAGATGTGGTCGTTATTTACTAAATATCCAAGTTGAGCACATAAGAGTACCGTAAGGCTATCTGAACCGAATCTAGTTTTGCTATATGTTTATTACATGTTAATGAAGTTTCGACATTGGGTACTGTTGAATGAAGATTTAACAGTTTAAAGATGCATTGAGATTCACTGCAACAATTCGATAGAATTGTCAAAAATTAAGAAGTTTCATCAAAACATCAAAATTGTGGGGGAAAAAAACATGGTCAATCTCATGTTTTTTCTGCATATGGACCAACAGAGGACTATCTATGGAAACAATGTCCAGAAGTGCATGTCTCTATATGTCGAACAGTACACAATTAATTGGTGTGTAAGACATTCAGGGCATCATATATCGCACAAATCGTCAATAAAACTTTGTTTAATACAATATTTAAAAAAAAACTGACAATAGTTTTCATACCCTTAGAAATAATAACATTTTGATACTAAAAACTCTTCATCAAATGCGCTTTTTTCATCAAAATGCCATTCGAGAAAAAAACAACGTTACCTTGTTTTCTGTTTCATATGTCATATGTATAGAATATGTATTATATATAAAGTGCAAAATAATATTTTGCTCTCAAGTTTGCATGGTAAAAGAAAAAGAACTCTAAAATTCTAAGAATTCTTACCTATTTACAAATAGTGTTTCCAGAGAAAACTATACATGCAGAATGGAAAGAAAAGAAAAAAAAAGTTATTTTTTGAACTGATAACTGAAAAGAAAAAGATTTAATATATAACTACTTTACGAAATATAGTTATTTCATATCATATGTCGTTTTGTTAGGTGCATAGAGGGATTGCTTTTGTAAGGTGTATAGAGGGATTGCTTTTGTAAGGTGGGAGTGCTTTTGTAAGGTGTATAGAGGGATTGCTTTTGTAAGGTGTATACAGGGATTGCTTATGTAAGGTGGGAGTGCTTTTGTAAGGGTTATAGAGGGATTGCTTTTGTAAGGTGTATAGAGGGATTGCTTTTGTAAGGTGTATAGAGGGATTGCTTTTGTAAGGTGTATAGAGGGATTGCTTTAGTAAGGTGTATAGAGGGATTGCTTTTGTAAGGTGTATAAAGAGATTGCTTTAGTTAGATGTATAAAGGGATTGCTTTTGTAAGGTGTATAGATGGATTGCTTTTGTAAGGTGTATAGAGGGATTGTTTTTGTAAGGTGTATAGAGGGATTGCTTTAGTAAGGTGTATAGAGGGATTGCTTTTGTAAGTATAAAGAGGGATTGCTTTTGTAAGGCGTATAGAGGGATTGCTTTAGTAAGGTCTATAGAGGGATTGCTTTTGTAAGGCGTATAGAGGGATTGCTTTAGTAAGGTGTATAGAGGGATTGCTTTTGTAAGGTGTATAGAGGGATTGCTTTTGTATGGCGAATAGAGGGATTGCTTTTGTAATGTGTATAGAGGGATTGCTTTTGTATGGCGAATAGAGGCATTGCTTTAGTAAGGTATATAGAGGGATTGCTTTTGTAAGGCTTATAGAGGGGCTGCTTTTGTAAGGTGTATAGAGGGATTGCTGTTGTAAGGTGTATAGATTGATTGCTTTTGTAAGGTGTATAGAGGGATTGCTATTGTAAGGTGTATAGATTGGTTGCTTTTGTAAGGTATATAGAGGGATTGCTTTTGTAAGGCTTATAGAGGGATTGCTTTTGTAAGGTGTATAGAGGGATTGCTGTTGTAAGGTGCATAGATTGATTGCTTTTGTATGGCGAATAGAGGGATTGCTTTAGTAAGTTATATAGAGGGATTGCTTTTGTAAGGTGTATAGAGGGATTGCTTTTGTACGGTGTATAGATGGATTGCTTTAGTAAGGTGTATAGAGGTATTGCTTTTGTAAGGTGTATAAAGAGATTGCTTTAGTAAGATGTATAAAGGGATTGCTTTTGTAAGGTGTAAAAAGGGATTACTTTTGTAATGTGTAGAGGGAGTGCTTTTGTAAGGTGGGATTGTTTTTGTAAGGCGTATAGACGGATTGCTTTAGTAAGGCGTATAGAGAGATTGCTTTTGTAAGGTGTATAGAGGGATTGCTTTTGTAACGTGTATAGAGGGATTGCTTTAGTAAGGTGTATAGAGGGATTGCTTTAGTAAAGTGTATAGAGGGATTGCTTTAGTAAGGTGTATAGAAGGATTGTTTTTGTAAGGTGTATACAGGGATTGTTTTTGTAAGGTGTTTAGAGGGATTGTTTTTGTAAGGTGTATAGAGGGATTGTTTTTGTAAGGTATATAGAGGGATTTCTTCAGTAAGGTGTATAGATGGATTGCTTTTGTAAGGTGTATAGAGGGATTGTTTTGGTAAGGTGTATAGAGGGATTGCTTTAGTAAGGTGTATTGAGGGATTGCTTTTGTAAGTATAAAGAGGGATTGCTTTTGTAAGGCGTATAGAGGGATTGCTTTAGTAAGGTGTATAGAGGGGTTGCTTTTGTAAGGCGTATAGAGGGATTGCTTTTGTAAGTTGTATAGAGTGATTGCTTTTGAATGGCGAATAGAGGGATTTCTTTAGTAAGGTATATAGAGGGATTGCTTTTGTAAGGCTTATAGAAGGATTGCTTTTGTAAGGTGTAAAGAGGGATTGCTGTTGTAAGGTGTATAGATTGATTGCTTTTGTAAGTATAAAGAGGGATTGCTTTTGTAAGGTGTATAGAGGGATTGCTTTAGCTAGGTGTATAGAGTGATTGCTTTTGTAAGTATAAAGAGGGATTGCTTTTGTAAGGTGTATAGAGGGATTGCTTTTGTAAGGTGTATAGAGGGATTGCTTTAGTTAGGTGTATAGAGTGATTGCTTTTGAATGGCGAATAGAGGGATTTCTTTAGTAAGGTATATAGAGGGATTGCTTTTGTAAGGCTTATAGAAGGATTGCTTTTGTAAGGTGTATAGAGGGATTGCTGTTGTAAGGTGTATAGATTGATTGCTTTTGTAAGTATAAAGAGGGATTGCTTTTGTAAGGCGTAAAAAGGGATTGGCTTTGTAAGGTGTATAGAGGGATTACTTTTGTAATGTGTAGAGGGAGTGCTTTTGTAAGGTGGGATTGCTTTTGTAAGGTGTATAGATGGATTGCTTTTGTAAGGTGTATAGAGAGATTGTTTTTGTAAGGTGTATAGAGGTATTGCTTTTGTAAGGCGTATAGACGGATTGCTTTAGTAAGGCGTATAGAGGGATTGCTTTTGTAGGGTGTAAAGAGGGATTGCTTTAGTAAGGTGTATAGAGGAATTGCTTTAGTAAGGTGTATAGAGGGATTGCTTTTGTAAGGTGTATAGAGGGATTGTTTTTGTAAGGTGTATAGAGGGATTGTTTTTGTAAGGTGTATAGAGGGATTGTTTTTGTAAGGTGTATAGAGGGATTGCTTTAGTAAGGTGTATAGAGGGATTGCTTTTGTAAGGTGTATAGAGGGATTGCTTTAATAAGGTGTATAGAGGGATTGCTTTAGTAAGGTGTTTAGAGGGATTGCTTTAGTAAGGTGTATAGAGGGATTGCTTTTGTAAAGTGTATAGAGGGATTGTTTTTGTAAGGTGTATAGAGGGATTGTTTTTGTAAGGTGTATAGAGGGATTGCTTTAGTAAGGTGTATAGAGGGATTGCTTTATTAAGGTGTATAGAGGGATTGCTTTAGTAAGGTGTATAGAGGGATTGCTTTTGTAAGGTGTATAGAGGGATTGTTTTTGTAAGGTGTATAGAGGGATTGCTTTAGTAAGGTGTATAGAGGGATTGCTTTTGTAAGGTGTATAGAGGGATTGCTTTTGTAACGTGTATAGAGGGATTGCTTTAGTAAGGTGTATAGATGAATTGCTTTTGTAAGTTGTATAGAGGGATTGTTTTTGTAAGGTGTATAGAGGGATTGCTTTTGTAAGGCGTATAGACGGATTGCTTTAGTAAGGCGTATAGAGGGATTGCTTTTGTAAGGTGTATAGAGGGATTGCTTTTATAAGATGTATAGAGGGATTGCTTTAGTAAGGTGTATAGAGGGATTGCTTTAGTAAGGTGTATAGAGGGATTGCTTTTGTAAGTATAAAGAGGGATTGCTTTTGTAAGGTGTATAGAGGGATTGCTTTTGTAAGGTGTATAGAGGGATTGCTTTAGTTAGGTGTATAGAGGGATTGCTTCTGTAAGGTGTATAGAAGGATTGCTTTAGTTAGGTGTATAGAGGGTTTGCTTTTGTAAGTATAAAGAGGGATTGCTTTTGTAAGGTGTATACAAGGATTGCTTTAGTTAGGTGTATAGAGGGATTGCTTTTGTAAGTATAAAGAGGGATTGCTTTTGTAAGATGTATAGAGGGATTGCTTTAGCTAGGTGTATAGAGTGATTGCTTTTGTAAGTATAAAGAGGGATTGCTTTTGTAAGGTGTATAGAGGGATTGCTTTTGTAAGGTGTATAGAGGGATTGCTTTAGTTAGGTGTATAGAGGGATTGCTTTTGTAAGGCGTATAGAGGGATTGCTGTTGTAAGGTGTATAGAGGGATTGCTTTTGTAAGTATAAAGAGGGATTGCTTTTGTAAGGTGTATAGAGGGATTGCTTTTGTAAGTATAAAGAGGGATTGCTTTTGTAAGGCGTATAAAAGAATTGCCCGCCACGATTTTCATACACTTATCACGGGGTGAATATTAAATGATGGGTGAAATTTAAAAAAAAATATGTTGCATATTCTCAACAATTTATGACAAAAAGTGAGATAAATAATTTATTTTCTTCCATCGGTATGAAAGAAAAAAATAATAAAGGAAATATCATTTTGTTCTTTTTTTAAGAATTTGTATTCATGTCATAGTTTCGAAGCATGCGCGAGTTTTTATATAAGAAAACGTAAATATTTTTTGTCCATAGGTGTTAACATTGATTCGTAATTCGATGAGTTAATATGAGAAATAATCGATTTCAAATTCGTAATAGCCAGGCCCCGATTAGCTTAGTCGAAAG
Organism: Panopea generosa; assembly: GCA_029582155.1. Classification (NCBI taxonomy): domain Eukaryota; kingdom Metazoa; phylum Mollusca; class Bivalvia; order Adapedonta; family Hiatellidae; genus Panopea; species Panopea generosa. The sequence continues at coordinate 58,623,896 of CM055909.1, read as the reverse complement.
TGTGTCTGACTAACGATCGAAGGATCTAGAATTCGAATCCCCGCCCTTCCACAGCCACAGCCACAGTCTTCGGAATAATTGATATGCGATATTGCGTCGGAATATAATTCGTCTCTCATCGCTGATTTAAGTGGGAAAGTTATCAGTTACATGCAAAGATGGGATGTACTCGAGTGCCGGTTAACCTTCCAGAAACCCAAGGAACGGTGCTTAAGTTAACTGATCGTCTGATAGCCTTCGATGGCATACATTTGAAGCTAAATATTTAATCAATCAATTATTCAAACTCGATATTAATCATTTTCCACAATGAGTAACCATCCAAATTGCTTACGTTGTTTCACAGCCATGATGCTTATCTGTTCTAGCACATCAATTACAACGAATACCTGCCCGCAATATTTAACAAGGATACGATCAGTAAATATAAGTTGTCATTGAAGAAAGGATTTTCCGGTTGCTACAATCCGAAGGTAAACCCTACTATTGCCAACGTGTTTGCCGTGGCTGCATTCCGGTATGTATTCTTTAACTGTTTGTTTTATTTTTACTTTTAGCTCTTCTTGCTTTATGCGATGACGCGTTGTCCGTCGTATGACGTCCGTCGTCTATTAGCAGCAATTTCTCTGAAACCACTTGGCCAGTTATACTCAATGTTCACATGGATGTTTTTATTGCACAAGAGACTATACAGAAGATTTATTTATTGCTGGCTGGCTGGCTGGCTGGCCTTACTCATCACTCACTCACTCACTCATTCACTCTATCACTCACACTCTATCACTCACACACTCACTCACTCGATCACTCACTCACTCACTCGATCACTCACTCACTCACAAAACACAAACATGTGAAGTGCCAACATAGATCTACACGCACTGTAGCAGTCTGACTATAGCACACAGTGTGATGTCTTTACAAACGAGTACACATTTCAATGTATTTGTCTTCAGTAGACCTATATATTGTTCACTTGTTATACCAAACGTATGTTGCCATGAATATTGTGAATAAACTATAATTGTTAAAACCTAATATGTATAGGATATTTTAAAAACAACTATATACCTACATAAACACTACTACATTGTGTACACATCTAGGTTTGGACATTCCCAAATACCAGACTACCAGGCAACGATGACAAAGAACTATAAGTTCGACGAGAAGACGCCCATACAGATGACGTATCACAGACCGCACATGATCGTTGCTGATCACGGAAAAGCACTTGATGGTATTGCCAGATGGCTTTCTGCCGATCCAACACCTTTGGCCGACGGGTAACAGATAAAATTATCCCTTGTTATAATTATTACACAACGCCAGGAAAAAGCAGACCCGGCTGTATACTTAATTATGCCTCCCCACCTCTCACGTCGCCCAGCACCGTCTGAACGTCTCACACCACTATTACCTTTTCCATAGGGCTCCTGTGTAACAGATATGTCCAAAATACAGTGTAAAAACAAAAGCTGCAGCATGTGTTCAAGATCCAAATATAAAGAATAAAACATACCTTGAGCAGGTTTTTTTTTTTTTTAATTAAATGGTTTTGTGATACTTATCAATTTCCAGACTCATAAAATGTCAACTATTCGCCCGCGATGCGTTCGAACCAACAATTCTAAAATTACGCAGAATTGCGTAGAAATCAGATATCAGCATCAATTTTTAGCAGTGATATCTAAAATACTAACCATTTAACACATGGTAAGAAAAAATAAATCACTGCAATACAAAACCCTGAAAAAAAGAAAAAAAGAAAAGTTGATTTGTCTATCTCTTTCGTCTGTAAGGTCAGGATTATCCTAGGGAAGTAATAGTGGTGTGAATCCTTAACAGTAGTTTAAGCGATATTCATATATTCAAGTAACATAACACTTCATAATATCTATGCCTCAAAAAGATTGAAAATAATAGTACTAACGTCACTTTTTTTCGTTGATATACTATCAAACATTCAACCTGTTGACACCATGCTGGCCACGATATAGCACGCTAGCACAAAATCAAAATATGGGTTGTGTTGTGAACGTTCAACTCATGAAACTTTTATAATTTCATCAAATTCTTAAATCAATTTTTTCACTACCAGAAATCAAAATAATTTAACTAATGAAATTGTATACAAAATTAGACCTTTCAAAGCAAATTGTGTTTACACTTGTTGAAGTACTTATGAATACAACATTATGAAAACTGCCACTTAAAACAATAAAATAACGTGATTTTTTACTCCGAACTGCAATTTTTTGCTTTAAGATCAATATGCATGATCAAAACATTATAAAACATCTAAGGTTACATAACACTTATTACGTTTTATGTAAAATGATTCAGTTGCCTGTGAATCCTTAATTATCAATTTTCCAAATAATTAATCCTACCTGACTGCTCTAATCAGGATATGCAATTTTCCTATCCTTCTATGCAAGTCCTTGGGTTCACCATGGCTACTGCCTGGTTCCCTTAATTCATCGCATACTGTATGCTGATCATAGGTTGAGCCAGTGTCCACGTTCCAGTTTTACTAAACATCTCAACTTGAAATTTTCCTTAACTCATTTTTATGCTTCCCCAAAGTGGGTGAGCATATACTCGCTGCTTGTTCAATCCGTGGGTCCGTGCGTGCGTGCGTACGTCCGTGCGTGCCAAAGTTTTTGTCCGGGCTATTTCTCTACAACTTCTGGTTTGAATTTTATGAAACATGCTAGGATGTATCATTACCAAGTGCAGATGCGCATATTGTCTATGTGTTCCGGTTCGATTTTTTTTAACGGAGTTATGGCCCTTTTATTGAATCTGTGACCAAATTATTGTCCGCGCTATTTCTCTACAACCCCATGTTGGAATTTTGTGAAACTTGCCAGGATGCATCATTACCAAGTGCAGATGTGCATATTGTCTATGTGTACCGGTTCGATGATTTTTCATGGAGTTAAGGCCCTTTCATTGAGTCTGTGACCAAATTATTGTCCGCGCTATTTCTCTTCAACCTCAGGTTGGAATTTTATGAAACTTGCTATGTTTGTGTTCAGGTTCGATGATTTTTCACGGAGTTAGGGCCTTTTGATTCAGTCTGTGACCAAATTCTTCTTTTGCTCTATTTCTCTACAACCTGTGGTTGGAATTTTATTAAACTTGCTAGGATGCATCATTACCAAGTGGAGATGGGCATATTGTCGTCATGACGTTATTTCGCTACAACCTCTGGTTTTATTTCTGTAAAACTAGCTAGGATCTGCGCATATTGTCATTTTATTTCGGTTAAATGATTTGCGAATGAGTTCTGTGAAGTGCAGAGCCACATATTGTTCCTGCTATGCAGTTTGGTATTTTTCAACCAAGTAGCCATCAACACTAAGGGAATATGGTTGAAAGTCAAACACTCACTTGGGGAGCATCCATCGGTTCCACTGATATTTTCTTGTTTTTAAATGCTGTAACTTCGTTTACATTGATCTTTAAGCATGTTGTCCTTTTTAAATGAGTACAGATTTGTTCTTCTTTCAATCATGTCAGATTATTTAATCTATTATGAGTTCAAATAATAATTCAGAGAAATTGACATTTTTGAGTTGAGGAAAATCTCAGCTGGAGGTGTTTAGTGTAACCGTTTGTGCATTAGTTGCGTGAAGTTGGCTATGAGATCGGCAATCGGAGATCAACATTCAATACAGATCCAGGTCTGAGATCGTAGATCAACATTCAAAAAAAAAGTCAAAATTTGAATAACGACCCAGGTCTGCAATCGTAGATCGACATTCAAAATAAAATCTAAAATACGGACAGAAATTGAATACAGACCCAGGTCTGAGATCGTAGATCAACATTCAAAATAAAAGTCGGAATTTGAATACAGACCCAGGTCTGAGATCGTAGATCAACATTCAAAATAAAAGTTAAAAGACGGACAGAATTTGAATACAGGCCTACGTCTGAGATCGTAGATCAACATTCAAAATAAAAGTCGGAATTTGAATACCGACCCAGATCTGCAATCGTAGATCAACATTCAAAATAAAATTAAAAATACGGACAAAATTTGAATGCAGATCCAGGTCTGACATCGTAGATCAACATTCAAAATAAAAGTTAAAAGACGGACAAAACTTGAATACAGACCCAGGTCTGCAATCGTAGATCGACATTCAAAATAAAAGTTAAAAGACGGAGTTAACTTGAATGCAGATCCAGGTCTGAGATCGTAGATCAACATTCAAAATAAAAGTCGGAATTTGAATACCGACCCAGGTCTGCAATCGTAGATCGACATTCAAAATAAAATTAAAAATACGGACAAAATTTGAATGCAGATCCAGGTCTGACATCGTAGATCAACATTCAAAATAAAAGTTAAAAGACGGACAGAACTTGAATACAGACCCAGGTCTTAGATCGTAGATCAACATTCAAAATAAAAGTCGGAATTTGAATACCGACCCAGACCTGCAATCGTAGATCGACATTCAAAATAAAATTAAAAATACGGACAAAATTTGAATGCAGACCCAGGTCTGAGATCGTAGATCAACATTCAAAATAAAAGTCGGAATTTGAATACAGACCCAGATCTGCAATCGTAGATCAACATTCAAAACAAAATTAAAAATACGGACAAAATTTGAATGCAGATGCAGGTCTGACATCGTAGATCAACATTCAAAATAAAAGTCGGAATTTGAATAACGACCCAGATCTGCAATCGTAGATCAACATTCAAAATAAAATTAAAAATACGGACAAAATTTGAATGCAGATCCAGGTCTGACATCGTAGATCAACATTCAAAATCAAAGTTAAAAGACGGACAAAACTGGAATACAGACCCAGGTCTGCAATCGTAGATCGACATTCAAAATAAAAGTTAAAAGACGGAGTTAACTTGAATGCAGATCCAGGTCTGAGATCGTAGATCAACATTCAAAATAAAAGTCGAAATTTGAATACCGACCCAGGTCTGCAATCGTAGATCGACATTCAAAATAAAATTAAAAATACGGACAAAATTTGAATGCAGATCCAGGTCTGAGATCGTAGATCGACATTCAAAATAAAATCTAAAATACGGACAAAACTTGAATACAGACCCAGGTCTGAGATCGTAGATCAACATTCAAAATAAAAGTCGGAATTTGAATACCGACCCAGATCTGCAATCGTAGATCAACATTCAAAATAAAATTAAAAATACGGACAAAATTTGAATGCAGATCCAGGTCTGACATCGTAGATCAACATTCAAAATAAAAGTTAAAAGACGGACAAAACTTGAATACAGACCCAGGTCTGCAATCGTAGATCGACATTCAAAATAAAAGTTAAAAGACGGAGTTAACTTGAATGCAGATCCAGGTCTGAGATCGTAGATCAACATTCAAAATAAAAGTCGAAATTTGAATACCGACCCAGGTCTGCAATCGTATATCGACATTCAAAATAAAATTAAAAATACGGACAAAATTTGAATGCAGATCCAGGTCTGAAATCGTAGATCGACATTCAAAATAAAATCTAAAATACGGACAAAACTTGAATACAGACCCAGGTCTGAGATCGTAGATCAACATTCAAAATAAAAGTCGGAATTTGAATACCGACCCAGATCTGCAATCGTAGATCAACATTCAAAATAAAATTAAAAATACGGACAAAATTTGAATGCAGATCCAGGTCTGACATCGTAGATCAACATTCAAAATAAAAGTTAAAAGACGGACAAAACTTGAATACCGACCCAGGTCTGCAATCGTAGATCGACATTCAAAATAAAAGTTAAAAGACGGAGTTAACTTGAATGCAGATCCAGGTCTGAGATCGTAGATCAACATTCAAAATAAAAGTCGAAATTTGAATACCGACCCAGTTCTGCAATCGTAGATCGACATTCAAAATAAAATTAAAAATACGGACAAAATTTGAATGCAGATCCAGGTCTGAGATCGTAGATCGACATTCAAAATAAAATCTAAAATACGGACAAAACTTGAATACAGACCCAGGTCTGAGATCGTAGATCAACATTCAAAATAAAAGTCGGAATTTGAATACCGACCCAGATCTGGAATCGTAGATCAACATTCAAAATAAAATTAAAAATACGGACAAAATTTGAATGCAGATCCAGGTCTGACATCGTAGATAAACATTCAAAATAAAAGTCGGAATTTGAATACCGACCCAGGTCTGCAATCGTAGATCGACATTCAAAATAAAATTAAAAATACGGACAAAATTTGAATGCAGATCTAGGTCTGACATCGTAGATCAACATTCAAAATAAAAGTTAAAAGACGGACAGAACTTGAATACAGACCCAGGTCTGAGATCGTAGATCAACATTCAAAATAAAAGTCGGAATTTGAATACCGACCAAGGTCTGCAATCGTAGATCGACATTCAAAATAAAATTAAAAATACGGACAAAATTTGAATGCAGATCCAGGTCTGAGATCGTAGATCGACATTCAAAATAAAATCTAAAATACGGACAAAACTTGAATACAGACCCAGGTCTGAGATCGTAGATCAACATTCAAAATAAAAGTCGGAATTTGAATAACGACCCAGATCTGCAATCGTAGATCAACATTCAAAATAAAATTAAAAATACGGACAAAATTTGAATGCAGATCCAGGTCTGACATCGTAGATCAACATTCAAAATAAAAGTTAAAAGACGGACAAAACTTGAATACAGACCCAGGTCTGCAATCGTAGATCGACATTCAAAATAAAAGTTAAAAGACGGAGTTAACTTGAATGCAGATCCAGGTCTGAGATCGTAGATCAACATTCAAAATAAAAGTCGAAATTTGAATACCGACCCAGGTCTGCAATCGTAGATCGACATTCAAAATAAAATTAAAAATACGGACAAAATTTGAATGCAGATCCAGGTCTGCAATCGTAGATCGACATTCAAAATAAAATCTAAAATACGGACAAAACTTGAATACAGACCCAGGTCTGAGATCGTAGATCAACATTCAAAATAAAAGTCGGAATTTGAATACCGACCCAGATCTGCAATCGTAGATCAACATTCAAAATAAAATTAAAAATACGGACAAAATTTGAATGCAGATCCAGGTCTGACATCGTAGATCAACATTCAAAATAAAAGTTAAAAGACGGACAAAACTTGAATACAGACCCAGGTCTGCAATCGTAGATCGACATTCAAAAATAAAATTAAAAATACGGACAAAATTTGAATGCAGATCCAGGTCTGACATCGTAGATCAACATTCAAAATAAAAGTTAAAAGACGGACAGAACTTGAATACAGACCCAGGTCTGAGATCGTAGATCAACATTCAAAATAAAAGTCGGAATTTGAATACCGACCCAGGTCTGCAATCGTAGATCAACATTCAAAATAAAATTAAAAATACGCACAAAATTTGAATGCAGATCGAGGTCTGAGATCGTAGATCGACATTCAAAATAAAATCTAAAATACGGACAAAACTTGAATACAGACCCAGGTCTGAGATCTTAGATCAACATTCAAAATAAAAGTCGGAATTTGAATACCGACCCAGGTCTGCAATCGTAGATCGACATTCAAAATAAAATTAAAAATACGCACAAAATTTTAATGCAGATCCAGGTCTGAGATCGTAGATCGACATTCAAAATAAAATCTAAAATACGGACAAAACTTGAATACAGACCCAGGTCTGAGATCGTAGATCAACATTCAAAATAAAAGTCGGAATTTGAATAACGACCCAGATCTGCAATCGTAGATCAACATTCAAAATAAAATTAAAAACACGGACAAAATTTGAATGCAGATCCAGGTCTGACATCGTAGATCGACATTCAAAATAAAAGTTAAAAGACGGACAAATCTTGAATACAGACCCAGGTTTGCAATCGTAGATCGACATTCAAAATAAAAGTTAAAAGACGGAGTTAACTTGAATGCAGATCCAGGTCTGAGATCGTAGATCAACATTCAAAAGAAAAGTCGGAATTTGAATACCGACCCAGTTCTGCAATCGTAGATCGACATTCAAAAATAAAATTAAAAATACGGACAAAATTTGAATGCAGATCCAGGTCTGACATCGTAGATCAACATTCAAAATAAAAGTTAAAAGACGGACAGAACTTGAATACAGACCCAGGTCTGAGATCGTAGATCAACATTCCAGCTAAAAATAGAATCACTGTCAATATCTGCAGAGGGGTAAAAATCTTCCGAATGGTTGTCATATTCATATTATCATTTAATCATATCCTTTATTGTGGTTAAATAACCAGCCCCTGTGTGGTTCCAGGGAGCCATATATGTAATGGCAAGAATATGATCACTGTGGCTCATGCATGTCGAAAAAAGCGACAATTCGAATAATACGATTTAATTTGCTAAAACTCTGCAGTTCTGCAGGTATCAAGGTTCTAGGTTAATTTTGCATATTGATTTGTTGATGTGATTTTTTAATATGTATGTTAATTTGTTGCTTTGTACATGTAGAGTGAAACTGGAATCTTCTTTCCTGTTGGTGATGAATAACCTACAATGTGTTGGTACACCGTAAAACCCCGTTGATTCATCCATTCATTATTTTAGAAAACATATTGAACAAAATGTTTATAATATCAATTTATAATGAAGTGTGTCAACAGATAAACATGCATATTAACTCTCTAACAATGGAGTAAACTGGACGTGTATTTCGGTTTTGAAACATTGAGATTGACATTACCTACATTGGAGCTCTTGGTCTAGTGATAGAGCATCGGACCCATGTTATTAGAGCCGTGGGTTCGATCCTCCGTCACGACTATGTCACTTTTTAAATGCCACTGGAAAGTGTCACCTGCCCCCAAATGGTCTGTGAAAATAATGATATATTCTATAATATGTAGGATGTATCTATGAATATCAAGGGTAACGGCCTGAAGTTTTAAAATAAGCACACAATTTCAGGGTTTTTTTACATTAAAGTGTGACCTTTACCTGTGTGTAACCTTGCCATTTAATGTAAAGTTCTTGGTATTTATACAGGTAAATGAAGGTGACACATCATCATGACATGTTGATCACTTGTGTCGAGCTACCTTAAAATCCCCCATGTAAGTTTCAGACCAAACATGAAACAAACTGAAAGAGAGACCTTATCCTTTAGGGTAAGGTTCTGGGTCTTAATGCAACACGTCGTCATATCATGTTGATCAATTGATGAATTAAGCCAATGTTTTTGAAATCCATCAATGTATGATAAAGTTAAATACTTGAAATCTCAAACAGACTCAAAGTGTTGTCAAACAAACTTAAAGTGTGAACTTGACCTTTGAGGTACGGGTCTGGAACTTACACGCGACACGTCGTCATGTCATCTTGATCAAAGTTACAGATCAGACACGAATATCAAACAAATTGAAAGTGTGACCTTGACATTTGAGGAAAGTTTCTTTGTCTTACAAGTGACACCTCACCATGTCATGTTGATCAACTGCGCAAAGTGTTTTTTAAAATTTATCCAGAGGTGACAATCTCAAACAGACTCAAAGTGTCATCCAAAAAAGAAAGATAGTTACTTTGACCTTTCAAGTGGGACTCTGGGTGCAACGCGCGAGACGTTTTCATGTAATGTTAATAATTTGTATCAAGTATTTATTAAATCAATCAATGTTAATAATTTGTATCAAGTATTTATTAAATTAATCAATGCATGACAAAGTAAGAGGCCGGACACGAAATCTTAAACATACTAAAAGTATTATCAAACAAACTCAAAGTGTGACCTTGAACTTTAAGGTACGGGTTTGGGTTTTACTCGCGACACTTCGTCATGTATTATTGATTATGTGTAGCAAGAATTAACATTGAATGTTGATCTACGATCTCAGACCTGCGTCTGCATTCAAGTTCTGTCCGTCTTTTAAATTTTATTTTGAATGTTGATCTACCATCTCAGACCTGGGTCTGTATTCAAGTTTTGTCCGTCTTTTAACTTTTATTTTGAATTTTGATCTACGATGTCAGACCAGGAACTGCATTCAAGTTTTGTCCGTATTTTAAATTTTATTTTGAATGTCGATCTACGATCTCAGACCTGGGTCTGCATTCAAATTTTGTCCGTCTTTTCTCTTTTATTTTGAATGTTGATCTACGATGTCAGACCTGGATCTGCATTCAAGTTAACTCCGTCTTTTCTCTTTTATTTTGAATGTCGATCTACGATTGCAGACCTGGGTCTGTATTCAAGTTTTGTCCGTATTTTAGATTTTATTTTGAATGTCGATCTACGATCTCAGACCTGGATCTGCATTCAAATTTTGTCCGTATTTTTAATTTTATTTTGAATGTCGATCTACGATTGCAGACCTGGGTCGGTATTCAAATTCCGACTTTTATTTTGAATGTTGATCTACGATCTCAGACCTGGGTCTGTTTTCAAGTTCTGTCCGTCTTTTAACTTTTATTTTGAATGTTGATCTACGATGTCAGACCTAGATCTGCATTCAAGTTAACTCCGTTTTTTAACTTTTATTTTGAATGTCGATCTACGATTGCAGATCTGGGTCGGTATTCAAATTCCGACTTTTATTTTGAATGTTGATCTACGATCTCAGACCTGGGTCTGTATTCAAGTTTTGTCCGTATTTTAGATTTTATTTTGAATGTCGATCTACGATCTCAGACCTGGATCTGCATTCAAATTTTGTCCGTATTTTTAATTTTATTTTGAATGTCGATCTACGATTGCAGACCTGGGTCGGTATTCAAATTTCGACTTTTATTTTGAATGTTGATGTACGATCTCAGACCTGGATCTGCATTCAAGTTAACTCCGTCTTTTCTCTTTTATTTTGAATGTTGATCTACGATCTCAGACCTGGGTCTGTATTCAAGTTTTGTCCGTATTTTAGATTTTATTTTGAATGTCGATCTACGATCTCAGACCTGGATCTGCATTCAAATTTTGTCCGTATTTTTAATTTTATTTTGAATGTCGATCTACGATTGCAGACCTGGGTCGGTATTCAAATTTCGACTTTTATTTTGAATGTTGATCTACGATGTCAGACCTGGATCTGCATTCAAGTTTACTCCGTCTTTTCTCTTTTATTTTGAATGTCGATCTACGATTGCAGACCTGGGTCTGTATTCAAGTTTTGTCCGTATTTTAGATTTTATTTTGAATGTCGATCTACGATTGCAGACCTGGTCGGTATTCAAATTCCGACTTTTATTTTGAATGTTGATCTACGATCTCAGACCTGGGTCTGTATTCAAGTTCTGTCCGTCTTTTAACTTTTATTTTGAATGTTGATCTACGATGTCAGACCTAGATCTGCATTCAAATTTTGTCCGTATTTTTAATTTTATTTTGAATGTCGATCTACGATTGCAGACCTGGGTCGGTATTCAAATTCCGACTTTTATTTTGAATGTTGATCTACGATCTCAGACCTGGATCTGCATTCAAGTTAACTCCGTCTTTTAACTTTTATTTTGAATGTCGATCTACGATTGCAGACCTGGGTCTGTATTCAAGTTTTGTCCGTCTTTTAACTTTTATTTTGAATGTCGATCTACGATGTCAGACCTGGATCTGCATTCAAATTTTGTCCGTATTTTTAATTTTATTTTGAATGTTGATCTACGATTGCAGATCTGGGTCGGTATTCAAATTCCGACTTTTATTTTGAATGTTGATCTACGATCTCAGACCTGGGTCTGTATTCAAGTTTTGTCCGTATTTTAGATTTTATTTTTGAATGTTGATCTACGATTGCAGACCAGGGTCGGTATTCAAATTTCGACTTTTATTTTGAATGTTGATCTACGATCTCAGACCTGGATCTGCATTCAAGTTAACTCCGTCTTTTAACTTTTATTTTGAATGTCGATCTACGATTGCAGACCTGGGTCTGTATTCAAGTTTTGTCCGTCTTTTAACTTTTATTTTGAATGTTGATCTACGATGTCAGACCTGGATCTGCATTCAAATTTTGTCCGTATTTTTAATTTTATTTTGAATGTTGATCTACGATTGCAGATCTGGGTCGTTATTCAAATTCTGACTTTTATTTTGAATGTTGATCTACGATGTCAGACCTGCATCTGCATTCAAATTTTGTCCGTATTTTTAATTTTATTTTGAATGTTGATCTACGATTGCAGATCTGGGTCTGTATTCAAATTCCGACTTTTATTTTGAATGTTGATCTACGGTCTCAGACCTGGGTCTGCATTCAAATTTTGTCCGTATTTTTAATTTTATTTTGAATGTCGATCTACGATTGCAGACCTGGGTCGGTATTCAAATTCCGACTTTTATTTTGAATGTTGATCTACGATGTCAGACCTGGATCTGCATTCAAGTTAACTCCGTCTTTTCTCTTTTATTTTGAATGTCGATCTACGATTGCAGACCTGGGTCTGTATTCAAGTTTTGTCCGTATTTTAGATTTTATTTTGAATGTCGATCTACGATTGCAGACCTGGGTCGGTATTCAAATTCCAACTTTTATTTTGAATGTTGATCTACGATCTCAGACCTGGGTCTGTATTCAAGTTCTGTCCGTCTTTTAACTTTTATTTTGAATGTTGATCTACGATGTCAGACCTGGATCTGCATTCAAATTTTGTCCGTATTTTTAATTTTATTTTGAATGTCGATCTACGATTGCAGACCTGGGTCGGTATTCAAATTCCGACTTTTATTTTGAATGTTGATCTACGATCTCAGACCTGGATCTGCATTCAAGTTAACTCCGTCTTTTAACTTTTATTTTGAATGTCGATCTACGATTGCAGACCTGGGTCTGTATTCAAGTTTTGTCCGTCTTTTAACTTTTATTTTGAATGTTGATCTACGATGTCAGACCTGGATCTGCATTCAAATTTTGTCCGTATTTTTAATTTTATTTTGAATGTCGATCTACGATTGCAGACCTGGGTCGGTATTCAAATTCCGACTTTTATTTTGAATGTTGATCTACGATCTCAGACCTGGATCTGCATTCAAGTTAACTCCGTCTTTTAACTTTTATTTTGAATGTCGATCTACGATTGCAGACCTGGGTCTGTATTCAAGTTTTGTCCGTCTTTTAACTTTTATTTTGAATGTTGATCTACGATGTCAGACCTGGATCTGCATTCAAATTTTGTCCGTATTTTTAATTTTATTTTGAATGTTGATCTACGATTGCAGATCTGGGTCGTTATTCAAATTCCGACTTTTATTTTGAATGTTGATCTACGATGTCAGACCTGCATCTGCATTCAAATTTTGTCCGTATTTTTAATTTTATTTTGAATGTTGATCTACGATTGCAGACCTGGGTCGGTATTCAAATTTCGACTTTTATTTTGAATGTTGATCTACGATCTCAGACCTGGATCTGCATTCAAGTTAACTCCGTCTTTTAACTTTTATTTTGAATGTCGATCTACGATTGCAGACCTGGGTCTGTATTCAAGTTTTGTCCGTCTTTTAACTTTTATTTTGAATGTTGATCTACGATGTCAGACCTGGATCTGCATTCAAATTTTGTCCGTATTTTTAATTTTATTTTGAATGTTGATCTACGATTGCAGATCTGGGTCGTTATTCAAATTCCGACTTTTATTTTGAATGTTGATCTACGATGTCAGACCTGCATCTGCATTCAAATTTTGTCCGTATTTTTTATTTTATTTTGAATGTTGATCTGCGATTGCAGACCTGGGTCGGTATTCAAATTTCGACTTTTATTTTGAATGTTGATCTACGATCTCAGACCTGGATCTGCATTCAAGTTAACTCCGTCTTTTAACTTTTATTTTGAATGTCGATCTACGATTGCAGACCTGGGTCTGTATTCAAGTTTTGTCCGTCTTTTAACTTTTATTTTGAATGTTGATCTACGATGTCAGACCTGGATCTGCATTCAAATTTTGTCCGTATTTTTAATTTTATTTTGAATGTTGATCTACGATTGCAGATCTGGGTCGTTATTCAAATTCCGACTTTTATTTTGAATGTTGATCTACGATGTCAGACCTGCATCTGCATTCAAATTTTGTCCGTATTTTTAATTTTATTTTGAATGTTGATCTACGATTGCAGATCTGGGTCTGTATTCAAATTCCGACTTTTATTTTGAATGTTGATCTACGATCTCAGACCTGGGTCTGCATTCAAATTTTGTCGTATTTTTAATTTTATTTTGAATGTCGATCTACGATTGCAGATCTGGGTCGGTATTCAAATTCCGACTTTTATTTTGAATGTTGATCTACGATGTCAGACCTGGATCTGCATTCAAGTTAACTCCGTCTTTTCTCTTTTATTTTGAATGTCGATCTACGATTGCAGACCTGGGTCTGTATTCAAGTTTTGTCCGTATTTTAGATTTTATTTTGAATGTCGATCTACGATTGCAGACCTGGGTCGGTATTCAAATTCCGACTTTTATTTTGAATGTTGATCTACGATCTCAGACCTGGGTCTGTATTCAAGTTCTGTCCGTCTTTTAACTTTTATTTTGAATGTTGATCTACGATGTCAGACCTAGATCTGCATTCAAATTTTGTCCGTATTTTTAATTTTATTTTGAATGTCGATCTACGATTGCAGACCTGGGTCGGTATTCAAATTCCGACTTTTATTTTGAATGTTGATCTACGATCTCAGACCTGGATCTGCATTCAAGTTAACTCCGTCTTTTAACTTTTATTTTGAATGTCGATCTACGATTGCAGACCTGGGTCTGTATTCAAGTTTTGTCCGTCTTTTAACTTTTATTTGAATGTTGATCTACGATGTAAGGCCTGGATCTGCATTCAAATTTTGTCCGTATTTTTAATTTTATTTTGAATGTTGATCTACGATTGCAGATCTGGGTCGGTATTCAAATTCCGACTTTTATTTTGAATGTTGATCTACGATCTCAGACCTGGGTCTGTATTCAAGTTTTGTCCGTATTTTTAATTTTATTTTGAATGTCGATCTACGATTGCAGACCTGGGTCGGTATTCAAATTCCGACTTTTATTTTGAATGTTGATCTACGATCTCAGACCTGGATCTGCATTCAAGTTAACTCCGTCTTTTAACTTTTATTTTGAATGTCGATCTACGATTGCAGACCTGGGTCTGTATTCAAGTTTTGTCCGTCTTTTAACTTTTATTTGAATGTTGATCTACGATGTAAGGCCTGGATCTGCATTCAAATTTTGTCCGTATTTTTAATTTTATTTTGAATGTTGATCTACGATTGCAGATCTGGGTCGGTATTCAAATTCCGACTTTTATTTTGAATGTTGATCTACGATCTCAGACCTGGGTCTGCATTCAAATTTTGTCCGTATTTTTAATTTTATTTTGAATGTCGATCTACGATTGCAGACCTGGGTCGGTATTCAAATTCCGACTTTTATTTTGAATGTTGATCTACGATGTCAGACCTGGATCTGCATTCAAGTTAACTCCGTCTTTTCTCTTTTATTTTGAATGTCGATCTACGATTGCAGACCTGGGTCTGTATTCAAGTTTTGTCCGTATTTTAGATTTTATTTTGAATGTCGATCTACGATTGCAGACCTGGGTCGGTATTCAAATTCCGACTTTTATTTTGAATGTTGATCTACGATCTCAGACCTGGGTCTGTATTCAAGTTCTGTCCGTCTTTTAACTTTTATTTTGAATGTTGATCTACGATGTCAGACCTGGATCTGCATTCAAATTTTGTCCGTATTTTTAATTTTATTTTGAATGTCGATCTACGATTGCAGACCTGGGTCGGTATTCAAATTCTGACTTTTATTTTGAATGTTGATCTACGATCTCAGACCTGGATCTGCATTCAAGTTAACTCCGTCTTTTAACTTTTATTTTGAATGTCGATCTACGATTGCAGACCTGGGTCTGTATTCAAGTTTTGTCCGTCTTTTAACTTTTATTTTGAATGTTGATCTACGATGTCAGACCTGGATCTGCATTCAAATTTTGTCCGTATTTTTAATTTTATTTTGAATGTTGATCTACGATTGCAGATCTGGGTCGGTATTCAAATTCCGACTTTTATTTTGAATGTTGATCTACGATCTCAGACCTGGGTCTGTATTCAAGTTTTGTCCGTATTTTAGATTTTATTTTGAATGTCAATCTACGATCTCAGACCTGGATCTGCATTCAAATGTTGTCCGTATTTTTAATTTTATTTTGAATGTCGATCTACGATTGCAGACCTGGGTCTGTATTCAAATTTCGACTTTTATTTTGAATGTTGATCTACGATCTCAGACCTGGATCTGTATTGAATGTTGATCTCCGATTGCCGATCTCACAGCCAACTTCACGCAACTTTGTGCATTTGCCATTTTCTTTAGATATTCAGGCAAATCGAAAAGTAACTCGATATGTTACGCATGAGAGCCGAGTTATACAGAAAACAACGTTCGTTGAAGCGGTAGTCATATTACAAAATTATTTCATTGGTTTATTACATACCTGCACTTGTGGGCCATGCGATGAATCATAATATCACATAACTTCCGGTGTATGGCTGTAACATTTTTCTTGGTTATGTAATAAAAATAATCTTTTATTCGTGCACATTTATTATCAAATTTATTTTAACTCGTCAAATATGGTATTATACTCGGTCAGAGACTCGCATAATATGAGTTTTGACAACTTGTTTAATAAATTCAATACTTGTTTTGTATCGCAATAAAACACTTATAACAGCTTTAGACTGTGTTATCTTTTTTTTGTTTTTTTTATTGTAGCAAGTTTGAATTAGGAACAAGGAATTTGTTGTTCAAGGATAGTAAAAACGACAGTTTAGATTTAGTGGCCTTAAACATTCAGCGAGGCCGGGATCACGGAATACCGGGCTACAACCATTGGCGAGTCCATTGCAAACTAGGTGATCTCACTTTTCTTGCTATCTTATTTAAATTGTATACTACTAAACGGAACAGCTATCCCGCAATCTGACATTTTATGTACCTGACCTTTTATGTATATTCTTAAAATAAATCAAAGCAATTTCCTTGAAATTTTGCCTTCAATAAGAAAGATTTTTTTAGATTATGATAATTGTCTGTGAATGGCGTTTTACACGGTGACATTTTAATAGTGCTACTTAACATGTTTATGAAGATATTGGAAGTATAAAAGTGGCGGGTTAGCTGTTCCATTCAGTCTACTTTCACAAAAGCACCAACTGCGAACTAAATAAGTAGTTCTTCCACCTTAGTCATATCAGTTGCAAGGTATTTGATAGTCATACTTATCTAATATGCAGTGAAGTGTTTTATCAAATTTGGAAGATAACAAATAAGAAAAAAATGCAGGTCTTCTCTGATACTGAAAAAAGTTAGAATGTATATAAGAATGCATTATAAGAACGTAATACTATACAAAACTTGTCGTTTGCAAAGAAAGTAAGTGCTGTATGGTTAACATTGTCTTTTGCATTCACAGTTAAGGCAAATATGTCTGGCAGTGATTTCAATCTTCCTGACCACACAGAGGAGGACACGCACAATCTAGAGCATGCTTACAAGTAAGACTGCATATCTTGACACGCCTTGACACGTGTCTTTGTCAGTGACGGATACAGGTTTTGCTGCTGATGATGATAATGATCATTTTATTCATCGTCGCCGCCGGTTTTCCGTATGGGCGACCATATGTGCTAGAACGGTTTTATCAGCTATTATCTATGTTAGAACGGTTGCATCAACTATTTTCTCTGTTAGAACGGTGGATCAACTATTATCTACATCAGAACGGTTATATCAACTATTATCTCGATTTAAACGGTTGTATCAACTATTATCTACATAAAAACGGTTGTTTCAACTATTATCTACATTAGATCGATTGTATCAACTATTATCTACATTAAAACGGTTGTATCAACTATAATCTATATTAGAACGGTTGTATCAACTATCATCTATATTAGAACCGTTGTATCAACTACCATCTTTATTAGAACGGTTGCATCATTAGAAAGGTTGCATCAGCTATCAATATTAGAACGGTTGCATCAACTATCATCTATATTAGAACGGTTGCATCAACTAGCATCTGTATCAGAACGGTTGTATCAACTGTCATCTATATTAGAACGGTTTTATCAACCATTCTCTATATTTGAACGGTTGCATCAGCTAAATATATTAGAACAGTTGCATGTACTATCATCTATAATATAAGAACTATTGTATCAACTAGTTTCTATATTAGAACGGTTGTATCAACTATCATCTATATTACAACGGTTGTATCAACTCTCATTTATATTAGAACGGTTGCATCAACTAGCATCTATATTAGAACGGTTGTATCAACTATCATCTATATTAGAACGCTTGCATCAACTCTCATTTATATTAGAACGGTTGCATCAACTAGCATATATTTAGAACGGTTGTATCAACTATCATCTATATTAGAACGGTTGCATCAACTAGCATCTATATTAGAACGGTTGTATCAACTAGCATCTATATTAGAACGGTTGTATCAACTATCATCTATATTAGAACGGTTATATCAACCATTCTCTATATTTGAACGGTTGCATCAGCTAAATATATTAAACAGTTGCATGTACTATCATCTATAATATTAGAACTGTTGTATCAAATAGTGTCTACATTACAACGGTTGTATCAACTATAATCTATATTAGAACGGTTGCATCAACTATTATATATATATATATATATATATATATATATAAGAACGGTTTTATCAATTAGTATCTATATAAGAAGGGTTATGTCGACTATTATCTACTTTCATTTATTTCATGAGTATATATTGTCAAATCTGACATATAAAATTAACAAATCACTTCATCGTGATATATATATCATTCGTAGACATGTTGATGATATTGACCTGTTTGCTGGTGCCATGACGGAGAAACTGCTTCCCGACAGTTCTGTCGGACCAACGTTTGCATGTTTGTTGGGAAGGCAATTTAGACGACTTAAAAAGGGCGATCGGTTTTGGTACGAAACACCAAAGAAGAATATCCGATTTAAACTAAGTATGCGCGCTGTGGCTATTTGTATATATTAATGCTGTTAATTGCGATTTTATGTATATGATGTAAATATGTTGTTTTCAAGGGCCAGATGTCCTATTGGATGTAAAGTAAAAAGACATATATACGTATTTATTATTATGTTTGTAGAATATACAATAATCTTAACTCTTTGCTCCATATGCATTTTAAGTTGACTCTTCCAAACTTATAAGCCACTCATAGTCAATTTCCATGAATAGATACATTTTATTCTGATAGAGAAGAAAACAGTGCAGAACCTATTCTGATTGCTTGTTACGAGCAATCAGAACTGGTTCTACACTGTTTTCAAAAGCCTTCTATATTAGAGGTGGTCAAAGGTGTTCATATGAAGTAAAGGGTTAAAGTAGACTAAAATACATTTTTATTTAGGAATTACGGCATGCAAATCGTTTATAATTACATGTAAATGGTCATTGTCCAGGGTAATACATATTTTAAACTAAGCGTTATAAACAACTTTAAAACAATCTATTGAGCTAAACCAAACATATTATGATTACGTCAGGAGTGCAAACAAAATTTTAAGAAAGAGTTCGAAATGATTTGTGTATAATGTGTATATGTATGGAGAATATAACTGGGTATAAGTTACATATACGAGGGCCGGTCAGTAAAGAGTGAGAGTAGTCGCATAACTTAAATATTAAATAAAATATATACATGTTGTAAATTAAAAATGGTATAAACATATTGTAATATTTCATGTCTTGGAGAATGACAATAAAAATCACAATAAATATATATATACCTGTCTACATTCCTTTAAACTATCCACCCTTTGACTCAATGACGCTTGAATACCGGTTGCTATATCTTATACTTATATCATATTGCATATTTCATTTATTAAAACTTCGCTCTTGTAAACGGGAAATTTCGAATGAAGTTTCGGGGCCAGTCTGATTTAAATTATTCTCAAAGTGTACTAAGATTGTCAACAGAAAGAGACACATTAGAATTGGTCGAAATTCCGAGTTTGCAAAGCGCCGCATGTCATTTCATCCATCCTAAAATATATGGCAATTAAGTCAGTAACCGCCTTTGTGTGTCACAGTATTATTTGTTTTAAAATATTTGTATAGATAGTAGAACTTTGTTTAGCGATATTCAATAATATTTTATTTTGTAGAACAACTTAAAGAAATCAAGAAATGCTCACTGGCAAGAATTATGTGCGATAACTATGACATCGACTCAATACAGCCGAACGTGATGCACGCACCAGGATCGTAAGTTTTCCATTCCAGGTCAAACAAATATTTGAGTTATTGTGACTTTTATATTCAAATACGTTCATATTGCGAAAAAACACAAATGTATTTCTAAAAACGCTTTTTATGTGATTTTTATGGCCAACGCAATAGTTTGCTTCCAATTTCGCTGTGTCCCTATTGTAAATAAAAGTAGTCAAACGTGACCGTCTTCTCGCGCTTGCGAAAGCATCTACATTTACATAGTATAAATCAATTGTTCATTAAACTTAAAGGTTAAGGTACAATGGAATCGACCCGGCATGGCACCAAAGTTAATTTAAACGATAAACAGCCATTCTTAATTGTTTTAATTAGTAAAAAATATTTTTGGAAAATTGAAAAGAAATGGCTCACGACTAATTTTGTCCGCTTAGCACAAGCCACATTATTTCTAAGGTATTTTCTGGGCGTTTTTTTTTTAACGGTATGATGTTTATTTAAATTGTATTAGTTATATATCCATGTATATATTTTGTTGTACAAGTGGGGTGAGCCTGGAATAATTCCTTCCGTCGTGCTGACGTCATAAAACATTGTTTTGTGTTGGTACGACTTCGAAAAGCCTAAGTTCATTAATTCTTCATTTAGTTTAAACAATATTTTATTCACAATAAACGTTGTAATCATACATTCAACATGCACATTAAATTACAAATGAAAAGAGCCAGAAGAAAGCTGTACTAGCTTGTCAATCGTGAAACATCGGGTATTTCCGTATCCTCCGTATAATTCACTATTGCGTAGCATAAAGGCCGAGGTGATCAGATTGCTAGCTTGTATGTATATGTTACCTAGGTATAGTAGGGTGCTTCTAAAGTAAAACTCTTTTTGTACTGGAAATAAATTCATGTAACCTACATATCTAAATAAGAGTTCTTTTATGAACATCGGAAGGAATTGATCACCAAACAGCATTATATCAACAGATATATTGTGGTATTTCTTATTTACAGGGGCAACGAGCGAATGAAGTGCAGTGATATCCCGGGTATTGACCTTTCGATGTGGAAGTCTTTGAAAACGGTCAATAATCGGCCAATATTTTGCAAAAATTCGAAGTGTGGGGAAAAAAAGCAGGGGTGAAATGACAAATGTAACTATGTAAATGAATAAAACGTTACAAGAATAAAAAAGTGTATTTTTTGTTGATCAAGTTTTTATATTATATTGCACAAATGCAATGGGACGATGGTGCAGTGCACGAATAGAGTGTTGACCGATTATGCCACAGGTCGGTGATTAAATCCCAGGGTCGACTTTACGCTTGTTCTACACAGGCAACGGATCTAGAGCGGTTTATCTTATTTATTATCAACCAACAAGTGTGGAATATTGAATTTCAACTAAAGGAAAGCTCGAAAAAAAGAACTATCAAAAGATGAAATGAATCCAAGTAAACAAGAATTGTTTCAATTACTAATTTGAGTCGGTCTTATAACTGCAAAACCTTGTATGAAGTTTCAATCCAAAACATACAGTGACAGTTGAAATACAACGTTTAGCCAGAATTTCTAAATCAAACGAAGGCCATAATTTGCAAATAATATGGCAAGAGTTATCCCACTTTGATTATTATAATTGCAAATTATGCCTTACGTAAAGTTTCAATAAAATGCATTGAGTGGTTGGTAAGAATGAACATGATAATACTTACATGCAAAACTTAAACATTAAAAGTCAAACAAGGTCCATAATTTGCATTATATTGAAATAGGAGTTATCTAACTTAGTTAGTGTAGTAGGTGTTATGATTGGGGAGTCTTGTGTGAAGTTTCAATCAAATATATTGAGTCAATGGCGAGATATGGACTCGATGGTACTTGATGGCACGCAAATCTTTAACCAGAATTTCTTAGTCAAACAAGGGCAATCCTTTGTATTATATTCAAGCAAGAGTTGTCTAACTTAGTTTCAATTCAATAGTTACTGACATATAGCCTTGCACTTAAAACTTTAATAAAGGTGTTGTATCGCCGCCGACGACAACAGATCGAGTGAATAGAATAGCCCTTCTTTCTTTGAAAAATCGAGCTAAGAAAATATTTTTTAAAACAGTGACTAGATACTCAGACCTTTTTTGCGAAATGTTGTAGGCGTAGTGTATATTTCCAAAATACTTCACTAAAACATAGCGAAGGACCGGAGTCTTATAACAAACCTGAACGCATAATAATTTGATAACTTTATATTTACCGCATTGCTATTAGTAAGATAGGACATTTTTCATATCTCTATCTCAAAATGAACACTAGTGTGTAAACTATAGGAACTGGACTCCATTACGCAAGCTTTGATTTTTGTACTGAGAAAATGGTGACATGGTGCCTTGAACTAGAACAAATTCTTGTACACGCCAAGCTTCGAGATTTGTTATGAGAACATCCCAAGGGAGAAATGGTGCCTTGATCCAGATACATTATTGTATGTGGTGTTAAGAAGAAAGTTCTTGTGGAGCACCTGCACGATTTTTTTTCTATAAAAATAAATATGTTTTATGTTCTTTGGAATTAATGTAAAATACAAAACAACGTGAATGGTTTAGGACTTATGAAAAAAATGTTTAAAAGTAAATTAAGTAAATATATATATAAAAAATAAATAACGTGAATATGTAATATCATCAATAACAAATACTTGATTTCCACCTACAGTCAAACCTGTTTAGGTTGTCAACTCTATTAAACAGCCACTTGTCTCAAGAAGCCACATTCGCTATTTCCCATTTTATATGTTTTCAGAGCAAATTTGCCTGTATTAAGCAACAGGCAACTTTTACTCCTTCTCTTGACTGGCTGCTTAAAACAGGTTAAGTTTATACTAATTTATTTTAGCTCGATTGCTAAGAAAGCCCAGAGCTTATATGAACCGCTCTCGAGTCCGCTTCCTGGGAAGAACCAGTACTGAATGTTGTTTTTGAGAGGCATCGGGTCGAGTTGATGATCGAACCCGCAACCTCTGGCGTGAGCGGCCAACACTCTATCCATAAGACTACCGCCCCGCAAACCAAAACAGGTTTGACTGTATATAGTAACAATGTGCAAATCTTTCACCTAAACGTGTACGGAGAGTCAACAGTAATTACCTGAATGACATTATGTAAGACAGGGCTACCACAAACAGACTAACTTTCATGTACTTACCCAGAGCCACACAGGAACAGAGCCATCAAGTCAACACGAGATAGACCCACGCCGTCGCACATTCTGATGTTTACCAACAGCTATATCGTCTGGAACCTGCAAACATAGTCGCCTTCTTTCATTTTAAAAGTAGCATATAGCAATGCAACAGTTCACTCGGTTGTCTTCATTGTTTCCTTCTTTTCAAATATGGTTTTAGATTGTGGTGGTTCAACACTATATTAAGCAAGTTATACAATGTATATTGGATCCAGTTAATGGACGTTCGGTAAGTACATGTAATAGGTGACTCCCTCAAGAAGTCTGGACCGAACTGAGCCCCAAACATTATTGCTACAGGATGTTAAAATGATTTTGCAATAAAACATGATTGATGAATGAGTACAATCGTGGTAAATAACAAATTTATATTGAATAGGACTTATATGTAATATAACTTAATATGTACCGCCTACCACCACCACACACACACACAGACACATACAAAGGGCTACCATAGCAACCGCAATGTCCTGTCCAAAATGTCATGTTCCGTACACAATTTGTCACACATACAGGGATTTTATAATAACTTTGAACAAAATGACCACCATGACATAATGTGTCCAGTGAAAGATGTAGACCCGCAGCCCAACGGCACTAAGAGGTCAAACATATGATGTCGATGTTGTTGTTGTTGCTGCTGTTGTTGCTGCTGCTGGTGCTGCTGCTGTTGTTGTTGTTGTTGTTGTTGTTGTTGTTTAGCGTTATTTTCAACAAGTGTTTAGTTGTATCCCGACGGTGTCTATCATAAACATTACACTGAGTGCTGCCATACTGAGTCTACTGCAGCAGACACAGGGTATGATACCCCACCTAGTTACATTATACTGACACCGGGCCGCCCTGACCTAGAACTTTCCTCTAAATGCTGAGCAGAAAGCGAGAAAGCTTCTAATACCATTTGTCAAGTATTTGGTTTGAACCAGTCCGGGATTGAACCAACAGCCTTCAGCATGCGAGGATATACATAAATATAAGATATACATACATACATGTACAAAAATGTTATTCGTATCCTGTTTAATGCTTTTATCAATCGTGTGGTTTTAGCTAAAACTTATTAATTTTACTTCGATTGTGAAACAAGTTCTTACAACTTAAGCAAATCACGCTCGACATCTTCCTTGTTAGAAACAGTACTAAGCATATGCGGGAAAGTGTCTTGCTCAAGGACACCACGCATAGCCGTGGTGGAGGATCGACCCCACGACCCTCGCTTGGTATTGAAATAGCCACACACAGTATCATCATAGAAGTGGTGCACCAAGATATGTAGCTTATAGGTCAAGGTCAAGTATTTTTATTAACCTTCAAAATAGTCACAATTTACATGCATGTATTTTCATACACAGATTGCTTCGGGGGCATTTATCGCTTATTAGTGACATTTTTAGTTTTATTATCAACTCGACATATAATCAAACAAGTGCCTAATTAAATTTTAAGTGTGGTTTAACACTGTTACGCATAATATGTTATACTGCACCCTGCTTTATTGGTGGAGCAGAATAATTGTCCATCCGAGCTCAGCGATGAGAGAAAGTAATCTTAGGATCAATTGGTCATGGAGGACCCCGCTCATAATAAAATCTACTAGTAATCTATTGTATAGGATATAGCTGCAATACAGAATATTCCTTTCTAATCATCAGAAATTCATGAATCAGATGTCAAGTTCCCTTAGAAAAGTCCATATATATCTCACATGAATGATTGTACATGGTGGTGCAACATCGATTGTCCCTCATTACCGGTTGAACATGGTGGTGCCACATCGATTGTCTCTCATTACCGGTTGTACATGGTAGTGCCACACCAATTGCCTCTCATTACCAGTTGTACATGGTGGTGCCACATCGATTGTCTCTCATTACCAGTTGTACATGGTGGTGCCACATCGATTGTCTATCATTACCAGTTCTCCAGGGTGGTGCCACATCGATTGTCTCTCATTACCAGTTGTGCATGGTGGTGCCACATCGATTATCTCTCATTACCGGTTGTCCAGGGTGGTGCCACATCGATTGTCTCTTATTACCGGTTGTACATACATGTGCCATGGTGCCACATCGATTATCTCTCATTACCGGTTGCACATGGCGGTGCCACATCGATTGTCTCTTATTACCGGTTGTACATACATGTGCCATGGTGCCACATCGATTGTCTCTCATTACCGGTTGTACATGGTGGTGCCACATCGATTGTCTCTTATTACAAGTTGTACAGGGTGGTGCCACATTGATTGTCTCTCATTACTGGTTGTACATGGTGGTGCCACGTCGATTGTCTCTCATTACCGGTTGTACATGGTGGTGCCACATCGATTGTCTCCTATCACAGGTAGTATATGGTGGTGCCACATCGATTGTCTCTCATTACCAGTTGTACATGGTGGTGCCACATCGATTGTCTCTCATTACCGATTGTACATGGTTGTTCCACATTGATTGTCTCTCATTACCGGTTGTACATGGTGGTGCCACATCGAGTGTCTCTAATTACGGTTGTACATGGTGGTGCCACATCGATTGTCCCTCATTACCGGTTGTACTTGGTGGTGCCACATCGATTATCTCTCATTACTGGTTGTACATGGTGGTGCCACATCGATTGTCTCTCATTACCGGTTGTACAGGGTGGTGCCACATCGATTGTCTCTTATTACCAGTTGTACATGGTGGTGCCACATCGATTGTCTCTTATTACCAGTTGTACATGGTAGTGCCACATTGATGGTCTTTTATTACCGGTTGCACATGGTGGTGCCACATCGATTGTCTCTCATTACCGGTTGTACAAAGTGGTGCCACATCGATTGTCTCTCATTACCGGTTGTACATGGTAGTGCCACATCGATTGTCTCTCATTACCTGCTGTACATGGTGGTGCCACATCGATTGTCTCTCATTACCGGTTGTACATGTTGGTGCCCCATCGATTGTCTCTCATTACCAGTTGTCCAGGGTGGTGCCACATCGATTGTCTCTCATTACCAGTTGTACATGGTGGTGCCACATCGATTGTCTATCATTACCAGTTCTCCAGGGTGGTGCCACATCGATTGTCTCTCATTACCAGTTGCCCAGGGTGGTGCCACATAGATTGTCTCTCATTACCAGTTGTACATGGTAGTGCCACATCGATTGTCGCTCGTTACCGGTTGTACATGGTGGTGCCACATTGATGGTCTCTCATTACCGGTTGTGCATGGTGGTGCCACATCGAGTGTCTCTTATTACCAGTTGTACATGGTAGTGCCACATTGATGGTCTTTTATTACTGGTTGCACATGGTGGTGCCACATCGATTGTCTCTCATTACCGGTTGTACAAGGTGGTGCCACATCGATTGTCTCTCATTACCGGTTGTACATGGTAGTGCCACATCGATTGTCTCTCATTACCTGCTGTACATGGTGGTGCCACATCGATTGTCTCTCATTACCGGTTGTACATGTTGGTGCCCCATCGATTGTCTCTCATTACCAGTTGTCCAGGGTGGTGCCACATCGATTGTCTCTCATTACCAGTTGTACATGGTGGTGCCACATCGATTGTCTATCATTACCAGTTCTCCAGGGTGGTGCCACATCGATTGTCTCTCATTACCAGTTGCCCAGGGTGGTGCCACATAGATTGTCTCTCATTACCAGTTGTACATGGTAGTGCCACATTGATTGTCTCTCGTTACCGGTTGTACATGGTGGTGCCACATCGAGTGTTTCTCATTACCGGTTGTACATGGTGGTGCCACATCGAGTGTTTCTCATTACCGGTTGTACATGGTGGGGCCACATCGAGTGTCTCTCATTACCGGTTGTACATGGTGGGGCCACATCGAGTGTCTCTCATTACCGGTTGTACATGGTGGTGCCACATCGAGTGTCTCTCATTACTGGTTGTACATGGTGGTGCCACATCGAGTGTTTCTCATTACCGGTTGTACATGGTGGTGCCACATCGAGTGTTTCTCATTACCGGTTGTACATGGTGGTGCCACATCGAGTGTTTCTCATTACCGGTTGTACATGGTGGGGCCACATCGAGTGTCTCTCATTACCGGTTGTACATGGTGGTGCCACATCGAGTGTCTCTCATTACCGGTTGTATTTGGTGGTGCCACATCGAGTGTCTCTCATTACCTGCTGTACATGGTGGTGCCACATCGAGTGTTTCTCATTACCGATTGTACATGGTGGGGCCACATCGAGTGTCTCTCATTACCGATTGTACATGGTGGTGCCACATCGAGTGTCTCTCATTACCTGCTGTACATGGTGGTGCCACATCGAGTGTTTCTCATTACCGATTGTACATGGTGGCGCCACATCGAGTGTCTCTCATTACCGGTTGTACATGGTGGTGCCACATCGATTGTCTCTCATTACCGGTTGTACATGGTGGGGCCACATCGAGTGTCTCTCATTACCGGTTGTACATGGTGGGGCCACATCGAGTGTCTCTCATTACCGGTTGTACATGGTGGTGCCACATCGATTGTCTCTCATTACCGGTTGTACATGGTGGGGCCACATCGAGTGTCTCTCATTACCGGTTGTACATGGTGGGGCCACATCGAGTGTCTCTCATTACCGGTTGTACATGGTGGTGCCACATCGAGTGTCTCTCATTACCGGTTGTATTTGGTGGTGCCACATCGAGTGTCTCTCATTACCGGTTGTACATGGTGGTGCCACATCGAGTGTCTCTCATTACCGGTTGTATTTGGTGGTGCCACATCGAGTGTTTCTCATTACCGATTGTACATGGTGGGGCCACATCGAGTGTCTCTCATTACCGGTTGTAAGTGGTGGTGCCACATCGAGTGTCTCTCATTACCGGTTGTACATGGTGGTGCCACATCGATTGTCTCTCATTACCGGTTGTACATGGTGGGGCCACATCGAGTGTTTCTCATTACCGGTTGTACATGGTGGCGCCACATCGAGTGTTTCTCATTACCGATTGTACATGGTGGTGCCACATCGAGTGTTTCTCATTACCGATTGTACATGGTGGCGCCACATCGAGTGTTTCTCATTACCGGTTGTACATGGTGGTGCCACATTGATGGTCTCTCATTACCGGTTGTACATGGTGGTGCCACATCGATTGTCTCTCATTACCGGTTGTACATGGTGGGGCCACATCGAGTGTCTCTCATTACCGGTTGTACATGGTGGTGCCACATCGAGTGTTTCTCATTACCGGTTATATTTGGTGGTGCCACATCGATTGTCTCTCATTACCGATTGTACATGGTGGTGCCACATCGATTGTCTCTCATTACCGGTTGTAAGTGGTGGTGCCACATCGATTGTCTCTCATTACCGGTTGTACATGGTGGTGCCACATCGATTGTCCCTCATGACCGGTTGTACATGGTGGTGCCACATCCATTGTCTCTCATTTCCGGTTTTATAGGGTGGTGCCACATCGATTGTCTCTTATTACAGGTTGTAAAGGGTGGACTACATTGGTTATTTCAATAACTTAATAAATATAACCTGCAATTGGAAAATATCATAATTATGATAACAAATAATTATTTTCTAGTAGATTATTAAACTTTCTTCAATATTAAAATAGATCTTTGACCTTACACCTGTAATGCGACTAGTACATAGTGTCAATGTACTCGGACCTTATCCCTGTAATGCGACTAGTACAAAGCAACACTATATCACTATTAGTTATTAAAATTGGTCACGATATTTGTAAGTATAGACCCCATATACGTCTTTCTCCTTATTGGAACTGTCTCTGTTTTTATTGTTACATTAATTGTTCATTTTTCAATAAAGACTAAAACTTTTTCAAATGCCAACTTGTGGCTTTTAAACACTATATCATCTTAAGTTATTAAAATTGGTCACGGTATTTGTACGTATAGACCCCATATACGTCTTTCTCCTTTTTGGACCTCTTATTTTTATTATTGTTGCATTAATTGTTCATTTTTGAATAAAGGTTAAAACTGATTAAATTACCGGACGGATATGCACCGTTTTTTTTCTATTTATCATGCATTATTTATAAAATACACAAATGCATTTTTAAGCGGTAATTCTATTTGACTTTAACCTAGGCGCGTAGCCCAAGTTAGAAAAATCCCATTTCAATATATTATTTTGGCATGTTTAAGAAGATCTATCCTTTTGGCAATACGGAGCCATTGAATATATACATTGAATATATATGCATGATATATATAAAAAAGTGTATAGCCAATTTTCAAATTTTGAACATTTCTGATAAATTCCCTTTAAAGCTCCTCCGAGGTCGACTGATATAATGAACTGTCTCAAGAACATAGTTGAGGTCGTGGGTTCGAACCTATTTCGATCTAGATATTTGTGATGAAGTATGCAAAAGTATTGTCGTGGAAAGATGGTAAATTCGTGTTAATGGGTCTGAGATCGTGGTCCAGTGACCGAACCCAGGGCCGGAGGGTCTGTATTTTGTCTGTTTATGCTTAGTTCTGGTTTTACCCTGAAAGACATCGAGCTCGATTTTAAATTGTATGAATTATAAAATCTTGTTTCACAGTCTCAGTTGATTTGAAAGAAATAAGTTTAAAACAACGACTCTAACGCCGTTGATTAAACAGGTCGTGTTATATTATACAATGAGTTGAAAGTTACATTAAACCCCGTTTAAAATCATATTTTTGTACACGTTCGTATTTCACGTCACCATTTGTAAATATGTACCTTTCTATGATCGGTATACGAGTTTGAAAAAAGGGAAAGCAGTACAACTAGATAGAAAAAACGAGGAACAAGAGAAAGAATAGAAAGAAGAGAAAAAAAATAGAAGAAGATGAAGAAGAAGGAGAAAAAGATGAAATTGAATTATGGTAGTGGCTGAAACAAATATAGAGAACCAATATCTAGTACAGACGTTTTTGACACTAGTGAAAACAAAGTCTCGCCTTCCCGTCGGCTAAATAGTATTGGTTTTGAACGAACAGAATTTGGAATTTCTTAATAATATTTTTATTTGTGTTTAGCACAGTTCTCAATCAATTATAATAAATTAAAGATTGTGTTGCGGGTCCAATTCTATTGGTTGAGGAGGACCTGATGATGAATCTAAATAGAACGACTGTTTTTCCAAGAGTAACAGGCAGACTTTATCAGATTTTTTTTTTTAAATAAAATTCAATATTTGTGAATTTGAAACTAACAATAAACTTACTAGCATTTTATTTTGCGATTGGATGCGTATATAAACATAAACTGTATCTTATTAATAGTTTTCATTTAAAAGTCCGTCTTCACGCTATGAACATATAACCTTAGGGACAAAATAATACTCAAGTATTACTGTCTGGAACATCATATTAATTATATTGTATTGTCTTGTTTTGTTGTTATTATAGTCCAGTTCGGCTAAACGTTTTATTACGCTTGACACTGGCTCAGCATCGTATAAGCATACAGTACGCAATAATTTTAGGGAACCAGGCATTAAACGTGTTTGCTGTTTAACTATGCTGGACGCAGACCAGTAGTGCCACGCTAGTTTGTAAAATATGAGTACAATATGAATGAAAATATAAATAAATATTTCCTTGGATTTTTCTTTCGATCATAACTAATAATTAAAACATCACACTTTTTGTCATAATTGCGCATTGATGTTCGAAATATAATGATTTTCAACCGCTTTGTGAGAATTGTCTCCTGTATAATATAGAGAGAACACTTATATTATTGGAGAATTTAAAGTAATTTTCAGCACTTGACAAGTTAAAGATAGCATATCCAGTGGTATTAGTGGAGGAAGGCCTTTTTGTACTGTTCTACATATAGAGACATGCACTTCTGGAACACTGGATACATTACCAATGGTTCTAAAAGTGCCTTATTCCCATAGAAAGTCCTCTGTTGGCCCAATTATACAGAAATAAAACATGGGGTTGACCAGGTTGCTTTTTCACAATTTCAATAGTTTGATTGCACCCCATCATTTTTGACAATTCTGCCCATTTGTTGCAGTGTATCACTACGCATCTTTAAACTGTTATAGCATCATCAAACAGTTCCCAATGTCATCCAAACTTTGCAGAAATCAGGAAACTGTTCCAATGTTCCCATATGCACAAAGAAATATGACATTTTATGCATTTTAACAAAAAGAATTGCCCAACCGCTTTACACAGCTCTAATTTCTGATGCGTAAGAATCTTACTACCGTCATGTAAAGGAGATAATTTTTCAGTGAGACCTATAATGAATATGAGAAGAACCACCGTCCTTCCACAAGTACCTGGCAAACTTCCTCACATAACGTGTTACGACCGAGCTGGGGTCAAAACATCGGGCGTGAGAGATAACTGATTGTTAGATGAAGTGGTCATTCCATGAAGTGGTCATTCCATGAAGTGGTCATTCCATGAAGTGGTCGTTTGACGGAGTTGTCGTTAGACGAAGTTGTCGCTAGACGAAGTGGTTGATAGACGAAGTGGTCGTTAGACGAAATGGTCGATAGACGGCGTGGCCGCTAGACGAAGTGGTCGATATACGAAGTAGTTGCTAGACGAAGTGGTCGATAGACGAAGTCGGATGAAGCAATAGAGAACAGCGCCTTGGACAGCGTCATTCAAAGTTGCGCATACATACTGAGATATTTCAATTTGTTTCAGTTTTGCATCATAAAGATTATTATTTTCAGAAAAAAATAATTAAAAAGTAACAACGCATCCATGCGACCCTTTAAATGAGACTATGAAAATGAACAGTCATTAAACTGAAATACTGATATTTACCGATAAGTCAAATCTAATTTCAGATTTTGAAAGAAAAGTGGATGTGCTCAAGTACTGGTTAACCTTTAAGGATCCCAAGAAACAATGGTTAGGTTAACTGATCGTGTGTTAGCCCTCGATGGCATAAAAAATGACGCTAAATATTCAATCAATCAAAGAAAAGTAGTACTTCACCTAAAATAAAATATTAGTTTTTAACAAAGAATTATATTGAAAAAGAAAGGCAACTGATTTATACTGATTTAATTCAAGATATGTTTCGTGATCGAAACATTTTAAAACATTTAAAATTACATACAGCTTACATTTTATGCACAATAAATCAGTTGCCTGTAAATTATGAATGATTAATTTACAAAATAATGAATCCGTCGTGTGCTATTTTATCAACATTTAGTCAGGAATTGTAAGTTTCCTATCTTTCTATATAAATCCTTGGTAATTACGTCACTCTTATAACAGGACATGTCTGAACTTCTGGGCCGAATTAAGCACTGTTTTATTATACTTCAAGTGCACTAACGGGCCGACTGTCTGGTCTTCTTTAGATGTCATCATTACATTATAAAGAAAGAATGGGACACAATTACTTTACTTGTTCTAGAATCGAACACAGTTGCAGACTTATCTTAAGTATTATTAAATACAACGCCAGACACATTTGGCAGACGAGATTCCCGTGAATTGTCCCCCAGTGGCGACATGCTTCATGCAATGATCCAAAGTGGTAATGCAAACTTATTGTGTTGTGTCTGTTTGTTAGTTCTATATCAGAAATAACAAGACACTTGAGTATTGCACACGATATATAAGCTCTCTACAGGTTTACAAATTATGTTGCCATAGCAACCACTATTTTTATCCGACTGAAAAGGTAATTAAATGTTATGCATGGCCTCGTCAAGCTTCAATCCACATGCTAAGTTTTACAAACGTAGCCTCGATGCTTTTAGTGTTACCAACAGATCCAGATTGTATCTGTAATTTTTCCAATGCTGTTGTCATAGCAACCACAACTTTTGTCTGACTTAAAAAAAAACCTGCATTGTCTCCGTATTGCCCTCTATTTACATGCAACGTACCACAAACCGTGCCTGGAAACTTTTCGAGTAACCTTTTCGGATGGACGGACGGATGTTACGGTATACACAAATTGAATATTCCGTGCAGCATATTAAGTTATTTCAAATTTCCAATACAGTACAGGTTATATGTGACAGATTTTATTGATGATGGAAGACCTCAGAATGAACCTGAGTAGAACCACTGTCCTTCTGCAAGTACTTGGCAAACTGTCTCACATTATGGCGGGAGTGTAGAGGGAGAGTGAGAGTGAAGGGGGACCTAGGTTTGAATCCAGGACTTCAGTGGTTAGATGCAATGCAGAACAGAACAGAACAGAACAGAATATACCTTTTATTTGACTTACAAACAGTACATCTTTATATACATAGACATGTAAATAAATAGATAATAAATACACATCGGTTTTGATCACAATGGGAGGAAGATCTAATTCAGGGTTTAAAATAGACCCGTATTGGTCCAATGTCGCTTTGTAGAATCTATGAATCCTCTATAACTTGCTACGCCTATTTTATTATTGTTTTGCCATACATGTACTTTATTTTGATTAAATAAACCACCTGTGTGTTACAAGTGTGACTGCAAGAATAGGATTACTGCATTTCCCACAAAAAGATGGACATTGCTCTGTTGTTAAACACCATTTCCAATTAATTACGTTGAATATTCAAACAAACATTCAAAACATTGTTGAACTACAACTTAGTTTACGGCATGTTTAAAAACTCGGTGTAATTGGTAGGAAAATGTGTTAATTTACGAAAATGGTCATTTTTATGTACGATAAGGGAAATAACTCCTTCGATACTGCTAATAGTTGACTATTTGTTAAATAGTTTGTTTGAAGATTTATGCCCTCGAGGTCTAAAAAGCAACTAACTAATGTAACCAATCTTTCCTTGGATCCTGGAAATTTAACCAGTGCTCGGATCTCGAGTCCGCTTACTGGGTGGAATTAATATTGACTGTTTTTTGTGTGTTTGAGACCATCGGGTCGAGCTGGGGATTGAACCCGCAACTTCCAGGCGAATCAGCAGCGTGAAACGAATGGCAATCAGTTATCTCGCTGACTATGGCAGGACGGTGATTCGAACTCGCGATTTCTGAATTTACAAACGCGTTACCGAGAGAGCTAACCAGGTCAAGCCCTGGTCAACAGTGTGTCCGTTTCCACGTGTTCAGTGTTTCCAAGATGGTGGACGAACAAAGCAATAACTTACAGGCTTCTGTTTCACTGGTTATTTTATTTATTATGTAATGCATATCAATGAAATCAAAATGCAGTTTAACTGGGACCTGACAAAAACCATGATCGCCTAGCTGCTTTGCTTACGTTCATGTTGGTGAAACAGGGACCGGGTATATGTCTTATTGTCAGACCGATACGGACAACTTGTAGTGTAGTGTAGTGTGGTACTGAAGAACCAAGTTAGATTCGTCGTTTGTTGATTTTTTTGTCATATAAATATGTTTTAAATTGTATGTATATATGGAGCGTAAGTCTGAAATGTGCATTACTGTTGCAGTTATAAAAACGTTCGTTAGACAGAAAACTCCAGTTCATTCAGTCCGTTCGTTTGTTCGTACACCCATTCATTCATTTATTCATTAATCCGTTTATCAATTTATCCTTTCATTTAATCAACTGTCCATTTATTCAATTTGTCATTTCATTCATCCGCCTTCCAATGCGCTTGTTCGTTTATTCCTTCTTTCATATTTTCGAAAAGCGCTTGTACGCATCACCATTGCGACAGAACATGTTTTAATTTAATGACTATTACTACGCGTGAAAAGGTTTTAAAGGTGCATATACATGATTTGGTTAAATTATAACCACACGTGTAAGAAATATATACATATATATGGCCATTTATGACAAAAGATGTTAATAGCACAAAGTCATGTAATTATTATTGAGGGTGGGGATTACGTGTAAATAGGCCAAGTAAATACTTATCATTCTAATACAGTGTAAGCCAGTAATCCCGTAATTACACGTGGAAATCGTTGTGAGTGATATTGAGATTATTCCCAGGGAAATGACATAAATATGCGTTGTAAAGTAAAAGTGCAGATATTCTTTTTTAAGTTTACGATAATGTAGCATAATTGCATATTATCTCGAAAGGAGTCAGCTATTTAACCTCGTGTGTTTAATGTTATTTGTTTTTTATTATATACTCAACTTCATTTGCATTTGTTTTGCAACACAGCACGTGTTTGTCCTACTTACCTGGTAATGAATATCGTTATGACAACCCCACTTTCTTCATGCAAACAATGTGCAATATTAGCACATGGCCATAAAGGGTTTCTTCAGTTTAACAAATTGTGTGAACAGTGCAAATCAAATTGTGTTATTTTTTTTATTAAGTGAAATTGTGCTCATATTTCATTCATATTTGGATATACATTCATACAATTCAATTGGATTTTATTATGCGAATTTGGAGGGATTACGTCTCTGTAAGTAAAATATTTTCACAGCATCCACGTGTATGCTTTTTTACCTAAGGTTTAGGCTTATACGACTCGTTCTCCAGTCCATTTCTTAGGTAGAACCAGTATTTGGCGTATGTGTGTTTTATGGGAAAACATTAGGTCGAGTATGGAATCGAAACCGCGACCTCTTATGTGAGAGGCCATCGCAATAACCATAATTATTGTATGTCCTTTTATGTATATACTGTATTGAATAATGGCCGACGTTACACGCCAATGTGCTAGATGTGTTTTGATAAATGAGTCCACGATCTCTACTGTATGATTTATTGACGATATAAATAGTGATACTTTGCTGAGAAAGGCAAATAAAGTGAATAGTTGTAAGTTTTTGAATAACACAGCAGATTAGAACTCAGAAAGGACCTGTAAATTATATTTTACAGCCTGCTACTATTGTCTATTTGTGGCTAACTGTTTGGTAAAATTGTGTTGAATATAACTTGGGCATCCGTGCTATATTGACACATATTTATTTTTTAAATAGAAACTTTATATTTAACGAGGACCATAAACATTAAACATACCAGAAACAAATGAATTTACAAAACAGTATATAAATATAGATATTTTGTAAATTTGTAGTTCGAAAACTGTTGACTTGGACAGTATATTTGTCGAACGACACAGTCTGCCATCTCTCATTCGACAGTTTATATGTTGGTTGATAAATTATATTGTGTTGGTAATGTTTTAGCTAGACTTGGTATATATTAAACAACGAACAAATACCTGTACTTTCTTTTTTTTTATTCATGAGTGTCGTAAGGGGGTGTGGTCGAAAAGCTAAC
This sequence comes from Panopea generosa, assembly GCA_029582155.1. Taxonomy (NCBI): domain Eukaryota; kingdom Metazoa; phylum Mollusca; class Bivalvia; order Adapedonta; family Hiatellidae; genus Panopea; species Panopea generosa. Next base: position 58,587,231 of record CM055909.1, on the reverse strand, counting down.
GTTATAGAGTGTATCTCTACAGTTCTATAGGTGTCAAGGTTCTAGGTCCATTCTGCATATTTATTTGTTCTTTTGGATTTTCTTTTTCAAAATAAGTTTGAAAATCGATTGTCTTTGTACGTATACAGTTAGACTGGAATTTCCCTTCTTGTTGGCGTAATATTTAAATATATAAATAATGTTGTGATGTTATTTTTTCTAGGGACATTTGCTGCAGTCCTAGAAACTTCACACCGATTTTTTGAAAGAGAAGTGAAACTTATATTTGATTTTATATAATATCTATATGATAAGCGGGATGTTTGTGTAGTTGGTAAGGTGTTGGCCGCTCACGCCAGAGGTTAATGGTTTGATCTCATACTCGACATGAACGCCGTCTCATTAATGACACTTAGTTCTGGTTCTATCCATGAAATTGTCTCGATAGTGATTCACAAAAGCCCTGCCCTTATTTTGCAATCAGGCTGAAATAAATGAATATAATCCACAAGATAAATAAAAAATGGCTTAGTTATTTGCTCTGTGACCCCTATAGAGAGTTCACAGTCGAGCAGACAGGACCGGTATTTGTAAAGCTTCTTATGTTATTCTTAAACTGTTTTACTTTAGTTGATTTTTTTTCTGAATCGTTATTTGTTAGTTAGGTGTTTATCACATTTAACCAATAAGATGTATTCAATTTATAAACAAACTCAAGTCAAATTATCAAGATAATTTATGAATACCAGTCCTGGAATATACGCTAAGCTGGCCCAGCTGTAAACAAAGCAGTAAGCTTAACGCTCTATTAGATGGGGATTCACAAATGAGTAAATTTTGAGATCAAAATGCATTTTAAACCTATAAATTCATACGCAAAGTTAGTACGTATTTAAAGAGACACATGTTAATGTAAACATCGATTGTTTATAATTTCCAGCATCAAATCCATATTTATCTCTAAATGAACGTATAACCATTTGGAGATAAAACTCAATTACTACACACTGAATTAAATATGTATAAAACTGGTGGGGTCACGCCAGCTTTTAAATATCGAATAACTATTTTAACATTTTTGATGATTTTTATTATGATTGTTTTCCAGTTGGTCTAATAAAAACTAAAATCGAAATATATATTACGACTGTTTCATCATTGACCACAAAAGTGTAAAGAGGTTTCCGCTCGGTCATTTATAAATGTTTCCTTATCAAAAATATAAACGATATAAAGGGTCTGTCTTATACAGGGGTATTTAGATATTCTATTTGCATCACATGGACAGATACATTCTAGAAATAGAGTTGTCTTTAGTCCTTTTAAATTATTCTAAATATTTTGTAAAAATGTAATTTATTGGTAAAAACGTAACTTGGAAAATTTAACCTACCGGAGCGTTTATCTTACTGATTTATTTACAATTGTACCAGGGTATGTTAAGAAGTTGATTATGAAGAGAGTGATTATCACAGGTTACATTTCTGACGACACCTACACCACAATTCTGATTGGATGATTACGAGCTGTATGTTAGAGACTCACCGGTCGTTCCAGACATGAAGAAATACATTAAAGAAGCGTCACTTATTATATATTTATATTTATTTATGCCCACCGGGGACTTATATAGAGAAGGATATGCAACTCGTTCTCGTTCTGTGAAAGCTCACGTATTCACACAAACTCTCGCGAAATCTCGTTTTCAGTTATCTTCTATTTAACTCAGAAATTCAAAGCAAAATGTATTACTTTGCATAATAGCATCTACAGAAAAAATGAGTTATTTATAGCAATTTATGTTTACAATTGGTGAAGTGGTGTGTACAATGCCACATAAAAATGAGAAAAAAATACCGCTTTAGATTTTACCTTAAACTGATATGTTATAAATATAAAATAAGTTTGCATGATTAAGAAAAGCAATAAAATAAGAAAGGTAACATTAAGCTTACATTTTATGTACTAGAACGCATTTTCCTTTTAACTTGAATGAATAATTTGTCAAATAAATAATCCTTCACATGTTATTTTATAACTTGAACATTTGGTATGGATATGCTAGTTTCCGATCCTTTTCTATGTAAGTCCGTGGCATCTCACATGTTATAATTATATTTATATAGATCTATGGCCCCGAAATATTTTATACTCGGTTGCAAAATAAAGTGGACACTGTTTTTTTTTGTTGCTACATTTGTTGTATTAAATTTAAATAATTGTGACATATGTTGTACGTACTGAACCGGTTTTTAGGATTGACCGATAAGTATCCTTGCTGACATGTAGGTGTAAATACATTATACATGTACGATAGATAGAAAAGCAAATATTTTAAACTTAAAAGTGAACACTTTCTTTTCCAACTGTGTATAAATAACAGATGAAAATAAAAGAAACCTAACTATTTTAAGTTGTTGTGTTCTTGATGTTGTTGCTATTTATACATACTTATTATTATGATAATTATTATAATGATTGTTATAATCATCGTTATTTTATGTATACAAATTTTTCAGCAGGAACTTTTGCAAAGTAGTGAGTAACAAAAGATCCGGAGTTTGGAATTTTATTTGTGATTGCGTTAAACAGAGTTACACGTCATTCAGAACAACAATCGGGCCATCACGGAAATAGTCAATTATAACCATTCGGCTATGTCCGGATGAATACGCTTATAATCGCATTGCTGTGCTTTGCGTATTATCGGAGTTACAAATACTTATTTTTACCGATCACATCAATTGGAATAACGCTCAAGCCAATTTTGTTCTAAGAGTGGAAATGGCCGGGCGTTGTTTCGATTACGATCGCATCATTCGTAACTACTCGGTTATTTCCGGACAAATCGGCTTATAATTGCAGCGCCTTCGTGTTTTAGCGGAGTTACGAATACATTTACCCATTACATCTATTAAAACAACGCTCAAGCCAATTTTGTTGCTAGAGCGTTATTCCGATTACGACCACATTATTTTAAACTGCTCGGAAACCTCCGGACAAGTGCACTTTAGGACATAACTCCATCAGTATATTGATTCTGAGATTAAGACTCAGAATCAAAATGTCAGAAATTTAAAATTCAAATAACTCTAAAACAAGAAAATTAATATATCTATTTGTAGAATCTAGCAGTTTTAATGATTATTTAAAAGAAAATGTGACAGGATCACTTTATGATCCATAATTCTATGTTACTTTGGTTGTATGAAAAATCAAGTTGCTGAGTTTAAGTTCGATTCTCGTACTCAAATTATTGATGAATTTAGGCCCAGGTTGCCTGCCTATGTGATTGTGTCTTATTATCATTGTTTATGAGTGTACGTTTGATATTCGTTGTCATGAGACAAAATTGAAAACTATACTTGGACAATGTATGAAACTAAACTTGTATTATTTATCATAGTCAAATATAACACAGAACTGTAGCTTTATATACCAGTACGTTTTAAACATGCTCCAAGTCATACATGTACGAATATATGGTATTTTTGTTTTCCTTGGAAGGTTTGGTTAAGTCGCAACGAATTTATTTTGGAAAAGATTGGTACAATCTTTAATATCTACATGGTTGTTACGCCTAACGCTCACTTGGTATAAATGGTGGGCGCTGCGGACAAATAGACAACAAAATATGGATTTGATATTAAAGTTGTCTATCCATTTACTCGTAACGAACAATCTGAACACTTCCTGTACTGTTTTCCACTCTGTAAGTTAATATTAACATAATTCACCCAATAATTCAAAAGCCTTCTATATTAGAGGTGTTCAAAGGCGTTTATATTAGAGGTGTCCAAAGGCGTCTATATGAAGTAAAGGGCTATTTGAGCATAAAATAGCTTAGTGATTTCTGTTCAAAAATGACCACAGCCAGTATTAACTGAAATTTCATAACTGCGTCATTAGGAAATGTATGTATAATATTTGTTTTGGAAATGTTCTAAAGACAAACCTTGTTCAAGTTAACATAATAATTGACATTGACCTTGAGTCTGGAGAGAAGTAATACCGTAAATGGAAATAGAAGTTTGAATGTGAGTGAATATTCACGTTGAGATGAATACAGGGCATGGCGTTTTATACTACTTATACTGTGACCAGATCAACAATAAAACGGACTGGCTCACTGACCGACTGACTGACTTACACTGGCCTTAACATGACTTGGACGGCAATTACAAGTTGTAATTTTTCTGAGATAGAACGAGGTTTGATGAGCAAGTGTTCGTGGAAAGGGAACACGAAAAATTGAAGTTTGTCTTATATTGGAATCTAGTGATATCAATGGTGATCTACAGAACCTACTTTTTGTATTTTTATATTTGTGTTGACGGTTTTGCCAAACTTCAGAGTTTGGATCATTTAGGAGGCAATACTGGTTATATAAAATCATAATGTTTAATACGTATCTATCTGCTCCTCTCTGTACAGATTCTGTTTTGTATTGTATGATTGTGCGTTTGGATATTAGCTAGAGAAGTAAGACTTTCGTGGGCATTGTCGCCTGGTATTTACATGGGCATTGTCGGCTAGTACTAACAAGGGCATTGTCGGCTGGTACTTACATGGGCATTGTTGGCTGGTACGTACATGGACGTTGTCGGCTGGTATTTACATGTCGGCTGGTACGTACATGGGCATTGTCGGCTGGTACTTACAAGGGCATTGTCGGCTGGTACTTGCATGGACGTTGTCGGCTGGTATTTACATGTCGGCTGGTACGTACATGGGCATTGTCGGCTGGTACTTACAAGGGCATTGTCGGCTGGTACTTGCATGGACATTGTCGGCTGGTACTTACATGGGCATTGTCGGCTGGTACTTACATGTGTATTGTCGGCTGATACTTGTATAGGCATTGTCGGCTGGTACTTTCAGTTGTATTGTCGGCTGGTACTTACAAGGGCATTGTCGGCTGGTACTTGTATGGTCTGTATGGAGTTATAGTAATTGCTGCTTTGTATATTTTGCTTTATAAATCCGATTGTGTTGTTTGCCTCGGCTACTACTTTTTATAGTGTGTGTAGAGACATTTAAATTATTAAAGGGATTGCATACAAATAGTTAGCATGAAATTACTGACATGATTAAATCCATTCATTTATACGCACATACGCTTGCCTGCTTTCCCGCCAGTCTGCCTGTCTGCATGCATACCAGCCTGTTCAATCATTTATCTACCAAAAAGTCCATTTTATATGTATTATGTGCATTCCTTATTATATCATGTGCATTCATCATTATACTTTGTGCTTTGTTTATTATATTATTTAGATACGTTATTTTATTATGTCGATACTTCATTACATTGTGTAGATACTTTATTTTATTATGTAGACTGTTTATAACATTATGTAGATACGTCATTATATTGTGTAGATACTTCATTACGTCGAAACTTTATTATATCTTGTCGAAAGTTCATTATATTATGTAGATACTTCATTACATTATGTCGAAACTTTATTATATTATGTAGATACTTCATTACATTATGTCGAAACTTCATTATATTATGTAGATACTTCATTACATTATGTCGAAACTTTATTATATCTTGTCAAAAGTTTATTATATTCTGTAGATACTTCATTACATTATGTCGAAACTTCATTATATCTTGTCGAAAGTTTATTATATTATGTAGATACTTCATTACATTATGTCGAAACTTTATTATATCTTGTCGAAAGTTTGTTATATTATGTAGATACTTCATTACATTATGTCGAAACTTTATTATATCTTGTCAAAAGTTTATTATATTCTGTAGATACTTCATTACATTATGTCGAAACTTCATTATATCTTGTCGAAAGTTTATTATATTATGTAGATACTTCATTACATTATGTCGAAACTTTATTATATCTTGTCGAAAGTTTATTATATTATGTGCATTCTTCATTATATTATATCAAAACTTCCTAATGATAACGAGATCATTTTGACGGGGTGATTTATATACTGACACCGTGTTGTTTTATAGAATAAATGTCTGTTATAAGAAGAGGTAATAAACTCTATTGATTTTGCTATTAATATACAATTGTATACCAGATATAAGTTTTAAAAGATAATACATCATAAAAAGATGAATAAAACCATTATAATCAATGATTGATATATTATTCGTTAATCATGAATTGGACACCATTTTTAAATAGGTGTTTTCCTGAATATAAAATCAGTGCTTTCGTGACTTAGTGAAGGTGTTTTTGTGATTTAATCCACACTCTAATATGCCAGTCCGGGGGCAAGCACCCGGGATAACCTGGCGGAGGGACTTAAACCCTTAGAACTGTATACATACGACTTAGAGGAGGGCGGTTTACTGCTTCGTAATAAAGTAATAACATATTTAGTCTAGTTCATTTCGACACAAGTTGCAAGATGTGCGCTTTAGATTTTCAGCGTCAACGTGTACTTTGAAACCTTGGAGGAGCTTAATCGCGCTGGGGTGTACTTCGACAAAGATTCTCTCTAGCGATAGGCTTTGGGAAGGCTTGTTTGAAACTCTTAGGAATATTTATTGTGCTGGAACTGGGGATTATTTCACGCACATTAGTTTAGTCTGATGCCTTTAGTTTGAAACCGTTCTCAATCATAACAGTTTAATTTTGTGCTGGAACTGGACATTAATCTTTGTTCGAAGATTTAGGTTTGGAACAGTCTCCAAACATATAAGTGTATAATAATGCCGGAACTGAGCAGTGATCCAAGCAAACAGTTTTGGTATTAGTTTGAAACGGTTCTCAAACAATAATTTTATTTTCGTGCTTGGCTTGTTTCATGCACTTTAGGTTAGTTTGAAAACGTATGTTTGGAAAAGTCTTCAAACATATAGCTGTATTTTTATGCTGGAGCTGAGCGTTGTTCCAGACATACAGTTTTGGTTTGAGTTTGAAACAAGTCTCAAACAAACGCTGTCCAGACACGTTGTCTGAACACCTGGTCTCATTATTAAAATAATGTTGAACAACAGTAAGTTCAACTCTACAGGGTTTGAAACATTATATTGTAAATAGTTGATTGACATGCTTGTCTGTATGATTTCTAAATATTAGAATCATTTTATTATATTTTTTGTTTGTTTGACGTTTACGAATCATGAGGCAAGAAGCCTGAGGAAAATTTGAATATATATTATATAGTTTGAACAAAATAATTTGACATAGTTTCAAGCTAGGCTGTTTTTACAGCTTAATCCACAGAAGACACGATCGCCTTTCAGAAAATCCCGTTTTAAACTCAAGATACTCACCCAACATCTTGAGAGAAAGAATATTGAACTTGGCGGAAGAGAAAATGGAGTAGTAGTAGTAGTAGAAGTAGTAGTAGTAGTTGTAGTAGTAGAAGTAGCAGTAGCAGAAGTAGTAGAATAGTAGTAGTAGTAGTAGCAGCAGCGGCAGTATTTATAGTAGTAGTAGTAGTAGTAATAGTAGTAGCAGTAGTAGCAGTAAAAGTAGTAGTAGTAGTAGTAGTAGTGTAGTAGTAGAAGAAGAAGTAGTAGTAGTAGCGGTAGTAGAAGTAGTAGTAGTAGTAGTAGTAGTAGTAGTATAAGTAGTAGTAGTAGTAGTAGTAGTAGTAGTAGTAGTAGTAGTAGGTAGTTGTAGAAGAAGTAGTAGTAGCAGCAGCAGTAGCAGAAGTAGTAGTAGTAGTAGAAGTAGAAGCTGTAGTAGTAGTAGTAATAGTAGAAGTAGAAGTAGTAGAAGTAGCAGCAGCAGCAACATAAGCAGCAGTAGTAGCATGTTCACATTATTTCAAATGCAAAAATAAAATTTATTATTCAAAATGCAAATAAAAAACGTAATTATCCAATTTCTAAATATAGATCTAAACAGTCACAATTTTATTTGTATATACTGGTTATACCTAATACCGTGAGTCTAAAATATTTTCAACCATGGAAAGAATGGCGTCAATAATAAACAGTAATAAGGTTAGCAGTAGAAGAATAGCAGTAGAAGTAGTTTGTTACCGTAATCGTATTGCTTATAGCAATAACAATAACACAATAACATAAGAAAACAATAACACAATAACAATAACAATGACAACTAAAACGACAGCGATAACGATAACAAACTACTTCTACTGCTATTCTTCTACTGCTACTGCTAACCTTATTACTGTTTATTAGTGACACCATTATTTACATGGTTGAACATATTTTAAACTGGCGGTATTAGGTATGACCAGTACACAAATAAAACCGTGACTGTTTAGATCTATATCTAGAAATTGGATAAATACGCGTAGAAATATAAAGATTACAAATAAAGATTCTGAATCGTGGAGTACAAATAAGATTTTTATTTGCATTTTTAATAAAAAAAAATTATTGTTTGAATCGAATGTAAAAATGTGATTTTATTTTTGCATTTTAAATAATGTGTCCAGATGTTGGGTGAGTATCTTGAACTAAAAACGGGATCTTCTGTAAGACGACTGAAAAAGCCTAGCTTGAAACTATGTTAAACAATTTTATTCAAACTATATAATATACAAATTTTCCTCAGGTTTCTTGCCTGATGATTTGTAAACTTCAAACAAATTAAAGATAATAAAATGATTCTAATACATCTTATCATTACACCAGAGTTGATTTAATTGCGAGTTTAAAAACAACAAGTTTTAAACATTCATATCAATGCTTGATTGCGCAATAAAGCTCTGGTACAAGTTCTTGAATTTTACATATGTTCAATTTAATCTGCTCACTACAATATGACTGAATATAAAGACAAACTGGGAGAATCTCTTAATTTGCATTTCATAAACTCTATCGTTCCGTCATTCTGTCGTTCCTTCATTTCTTAATTCCGTTCCGGTTTTCGGCAGTAACTCATAATGAAAACACTGTTTCACTTGATTTTAAACAGAGTTGTGTTCTCTTTTAGAGAATAGTTGTATGAAAGGTTGCCACGGTGTTAGTAATATTATCAATAAACTTATTATTATTATCGTAAATGTTATCATCATTTATTATTAACTATATCATTATCATGTCGTCGTCGGCATCATTATCATAAACGTCATGGTCATTATCGTCATTATCATCAATACTATCTGTATCTTTATCACTATAAATAATGCATCAATATCATCTTTATCTTTATTTTTGTCTTTTATCTTAATCTTTGTATTTTATATTTATCTTTGCATTATCTTTTATTAATCTTTATCTTTCCTTTTTTATATTTATTTCGTATTTTATCTTTATATTTTACTTTTATCTTTATAATTATCTTCTTTATATTTTATCTTTCTTTGCTTTTTACCTTTGTCTTTATCTTTGTCTTTTTCTCCTTCTTTGTCTTTATATTGTCTTTGTCTTTTATCTTTATCGTTGTCTTTTATATTATCTTTATATTTATCTTTTATCTTTATATTAATCTGTATCTTATATTTGTATTTTATCTTTATCTCAATTATTTTTATCTTTTATCTTTATCGGTATATTTATATTTATAATCATTATCGGTATATTCATATTGATAATATTTATATTTTTTCTTTGTTGTGTTTATCTTTGTCTGTTATATTATCATTACATTTTATTTTTACCTTCATTATCTCTATCTTTGTATTTTATCTTTATTTCTATCTTTTTTTTTATCTTTGTATTATGTATTTATCTTTTATACATTCTTTCTTAATAATAGTTTTATAGCTTTCGTATAATTGATCAAATGTCGAGCACTTTTCACAGCTTTGATCAGTAATAGCATCCACTAAGTTTTTTATGTTCTACATCAGGAATTTTGTTTCTGGGTCGGTAAATTGAGATTCTCTTTTATACGATTTCAGACCACCCAATGGGGTTGTTAACACATGGCAGGTCATATTTGGTTTATTCAGTTTTGTTGGCTTAATATCTTAATAGAGTTAACATTCTAAGTAACTCTAATAAATCGTGTAGCTCTCATCAAAATTGATATGCATAAACATAAAAATGTATTCTTCTTTGTTTATTCTTGTGTTAAATTAATGTTGTACTTTGTAAATGTGTTGATGGCCTCATGGAACATTGAATTTATTCAAATGAGTTCTCTCGTTAATAAAAGTCTTTGTTATTACTATTGCTGTTATTATTATTATTATTATTATTATTATTATTATCATTATCATTATTATTATCATTATTATAATTATTATTATTATTATTATTATTATTATTATTATTATTATTATTATTATAATTATTATTATTATTATTATTATTGTTATTATTATTATTGGTGGTGGCAGAAGACATCAGACTAATTACTTTGACAAATATTTAGTGTTGTGTTTGTAATGTACTGATTCATGTACAGGGAGATGTGCCCCTTTACAACATGCATTGACAGGGAGTTGTGCCACTTTACAACATGCGTGAACAGAAAGCTATCGCGGCACTTTACGATATGTATAAACAAGGAGATGTGTCCCTTTTACAACATGCATTAACAGGGAGATGTGTCCCTTTACAGCATATATAAACAGGGAACTGTACCAATTTACAACATGTATTAACAGGGAATTGTGTCACTTTTACAACATGCATTCAAAGGGAAATGTGACCCTTTACAGCATATATTTACAAGGAACTGTACCAATTTACAGCATGTATTAACAGGGAGTTGTGTTCCTTTTACAACATGCATTAACAGGGAGTTGTGTCCCTTTACAGCATATATTAACAAGGAACTGTACCAATTTACAACATGTATTAACAGGGAGTTGTGTCCCTTTTACAACATGCATTTACAGGGAGTTGCATCTCTTTACAACATGCATTAACAGGGAGTTGTGGCACTTTACAGCATATATTAACAAGGAACTGTGCCACTTTACGACATGTATTAACAGGGAGTTGTGTCCCTTTTACAACATGCATTAACAGGGAGTTGCATCTCTTTACAACATGCATTAACAGGGAGTTGTGGCACTTTACAATATATATTAACAGGGAGTTGTGCCACTTTATAACATGCATTAACAGGGCGTATGCCACTTTGTAACATGGATTAACAGAAAGTTGCGCCCCTTTACATATATTAACAGGAAGTTGTGTCACTTTACAACATGCATTAACATGGAGTTGTGTCACATTACAACATGCGTGAACAAGGAGCTGTGCCACTTTACAACATGCATTAACAGGGGGTTGCACTTCTTAACAACATACATTAACAGGGAGCTGTGCCACTTTAAAACATGCATTCACAGGGAGTTTTGCTCCTTTACAACATACATTAAAAGGGAGTTGCATCTCTTAACAACATGCATTAACAGGGAGTTGCATCTCTTAACAACATGCATTAACAGGGAGTTGCATCTCTTAACAACATGCATTAACAGGGAGTTGCATCTCTTTACAACATGCATTAAAAGGGAGTTGTGGCACTTTACAACATGCATTAACAGGGAACTTTGCAACTTTACAACATGCATTAAAAGGGAGCTGTGCTCCTTTACAACATACATTAACAAGGAGCTGTGTCACTTTACAACATACGCAAACAGGGAGCTGTGCCACTTTACAACTTGCATTAACATAGAGTTTTACTCCTTTACAACATGCATAAACAGGGAGTTGTGCCACTTTACAACATACATTTACAGGGAGTTGTGCTCCTTTACAACAAACATTTACAGGGAATTGTGCTCCTTTACAACATGAATTAACAAGAAGCTGTGCCACTTTACAACATACATTAACAGGGAGCTGAGCCACTTTCCGACATTAACAGGGAGCTGTCTCACTTTACAACATACATATTTAGGGAGTTGTGCCATTTTCCAACATTAACAGGGAATTGTGCCACTTTACAACATACATAAACAGGGAGCTGTGCCACTTTCCAGCAATAACAGGGAGCTGTGCAACTTTACAACATGCATAAATAGGAAGTTGTGCTCCTTTACAACATACAAACAGGGAGATGTGCCACTTTCCAACATTAACAGGGAGGGATCTGTGCCACTTCATAACATACATTAACAGGGAGTTGTGTTCCTTTACAACATACAGAAACAGGGAGCTGAGCCACTTTACAACATGCAATAACAGGGAGCTGTGTCACATAACAACATGCGTGTATGAACAAGGAGCTGTGCCACTTTACAACATGCATTTACAGGGAGTTGTGTCACATTACAACATGCATGTGTGAACAAGGAGCTGTGCCACTTTACAACATGCATTAACAGGGAGTTGCACCTCTTAAAAAACATTAACATGGAGTTGTGCTCCTTTACAACATGCATTCACAGGGAGCTGTGCCACTTTACAACATGCATTAACAAGGAGTTGTGTTCCTTTACAACTTACATTAACAGAAAGCTGTGCCATTTATAAACATGCATTAACAGGGATTATATTATTGCTCCTATGCAACATGCATTAACAAGGAGTTGTGTTCCTTTACAACATGCATAAACAGAAAGCTGTGCCACTTTACAACATGTAATAACAGGGAGCTGTGCCACTTTACAACATACATTTACAGGGAGTTTTGCCTCTTCACAACAAACATTAACAGGGAACTTTTCCACTTTACAACATTTATAAACAGGGAGCTGTGCCACTTTACAACATGCATTAACAGGGAGTTGTACTCCTTTTACAACATACATTAACAGGGAATTGTGCTCCTTTACAAAACAGGCACGCAATTAAATTACCTGAATACATACTGTGTGTGCTTATTTCTTATTTACATAATGTAGATATCGAAGGCTCGGCGCAAGATTATTCTAACTCAGTTAGAGTGGAAAAAACTTTGTTTTAGTTTTGATATTGGCTTGATAAATAATCAACAACATCATTATATAGTGATTGTTATGTAAGACTATTCTATTTTTAAGTTAGAATAGTTTTGCGATGATTTATTATTATAATCCAACATATTTTGACGCAAAAGTATTCAAACTCGAGTTAAATAATTTTGAAATAAATCTTAAGACATTTATATGTAAAGTTTGTGTACTTTTTGTATTCAAAATTATTTTCTTAACCAGATATAATCATATTTTTATCCAAATTGACACCAATGGATCATTTTTTAGTTAAATAGGGTTCATAAAGTAGCAAAAAAAAACTTCTGCATATTATTATCCATTGTATTAGTTATGTTTGACTCTAAACAGGCATTAAGATCAGGACTGCTTTAAGGCTTGTTAAACAAAGGCCAAAATTCGGCTTCTTCCTAATCTAAACATTTTCCCAACTGACGAAAAAGAATAATAGCAATATGAAAAAAATGTATTTGACGAAATATTTTCTTGCATTAAGGGATACAAAATCTCTGGATCTGAAATATTATTGTAATATCTGCTAATTGATTGTTAACATGATCTTTACTTGTTGCACTTTTCTTTCCAGTTTGCTTATGTCTTTAAATAATCCCAAATTCCCATGACAATCACCTGTTAATTCCCTATCTCAAAGGCTTAGACCTCTTCCGGTTTCCAGGAAAAAAACATCTGAAGATGAGCAGACTGTTAATATTATCACCACTACCATCACTACCTATCTTACTGCCACCACCTACCATACCATCACTTTTAATGTACCATCACTACTAATGTACCATCACTACCCACAATACAGTCACCACCTTCCCCACTATTATCACTGACACCGTCATATACCATGATGTCAGCTATTGGGGGAGTTTTGCCAAAAATCGAAGATGGCCGTCAATATTAGTATACATTCTGTTAAAACACTGGAAATATTAAATATAGGTAAATTGTGTTCCTGTTTAATATATGATATGTTTTAGGGTAAATACAAGTAAACTCTGGTTAATTCATGTTAAAGGATTGAAATAAGGGATATTTTGGCCGCCAAATTTGAAAAATGTCGTTGGGGGAGTGGGGAGTGTGTTGTGTGTGGGGGGGGGGGGGGGGGGGGGGGGGAGGGGGGGTGAACGTCTCACACCACTAATATATTTCCCACTGGGCCCCAGTGTTACATTTATACCAAAAACACAGTGGGAAAATCTGCAGTGTGTCTCGGCTCAATTTCTTCACTGGTTCAAGATCTCTAATAATAAAAAATAAAAATCATAAATTGACCTTTTTTTTTAAATGACAGATTTATCTAAAAAATGTGTATCAGCATCGAATTTTCAGTGATTTCTAAATACTGACGCATTTAACAAATGGTGGAAAAATCACAAAACCCTAAAAAAATCTCTGAAATACAAAACCCTAAAACAGAAGAATAAGAGGAGCAAAGGTATTTCCACCTCCTTCATCTGTAGCTTCAAAGTATTTAAGGGAGATCTTAGCAGTGTTCTTAAAAGGTGGAGACTATCGTGTGTTGCTATTTTTTAAAATTCTGAATCTGAGATAAAGATAGTTTTCCTCGTTTTTTATTATGTTCCTGCATCTGAGCCAATGTTTCCTCCAATTTTTCTGCACGCTATTGGCGTTTCAGACCTATTTTCACCAAGGAAAATCTTCACACCATGCTGTCCACTGCTCATAACAGTTCAGCAAGACATCTCTGACGTTATTGGTTATTTACTTACCGATAGATAAATAACTATTTTCAGGACAAAAAGGATATCTATGGTTTCAATGTAAGAATATAGTCCAGGAGAATAATAGTGAAAATCAACTGAACCATGCAATAGGGTAGATACAAGGTTTTATTGCTGTTTCCTGTTATTTAGGGTGTATTGAATAAGAATCCGCTGCATGCCACCTTGGCGTCATTGGGGAAAAAATTTATCAGCCTTTATATTAACCCAACGTAAAATCATTATTTGTAATTTTTATGCCCCCAAAAAAATTTTTGGGTGGCATATAGTA
>CM055909.1:57053027-57150527 GCA_029582155.1 Panopea generosa | reverse complement strand
AATATGGCTGCTGCAGGCAAGTGGCTACTCAATAGAGGTGGCCGCTTACACTGGCTTGACTGTAATTCCATCTGAATTTGACTGCATTTATACAAACGTATTTTATGCGCTATGGCATTATGGAATAACAAAAATACAACTCCCATATGCAGCAAAACGTATCCAAGAGGGACCGTATATATATATATATCTGTGTCAGTACGTTCAATATAAGTATATTACGTAATTACATAAAGGCTTACAATTATAACACCGATGTGAAATTGGAACGGCAAAACCGGCTGAAATAAATACAACGATCGACATACACGTATTGGCACGATGGTAAACATGCATAGTATTGCATAGTATAACTATCAATGTAATTAAAAATATAAAACTTTACAAACACATTCAATATATAGATTAGTACATTTGTTTATAATGTACTTATCCTGTCGAGAAATGTGACGGGGTACGTATTAAAACTTTCTGTTATTGACCAAGTAACTCAGACAGTGAACTTGAACGCGAGCAATCATTGCACTTTTATGTATAAATACACTTCTTATTTTTATTTCGAAGTCTGGCATGTTTCCGTTGTTAGTCATAAAAGTGACAAATAGCGACATTAACTGAAATTCATAACCGCATTATCCAACCGCCTACGCTAACCTAACAGCCAAGAATTAGTGTAATAGCAAAACGATCTGTTTAAACAATCATTGTTTTATTCTCTATGTTTTTCTGAATATTTCCATTTTCCCAGTCTCCGTTCATTGTCACGCCATTCATAGGTAACGGACTTGTTCTCGTTCCGGTAATAACATATTCTGGTTCCCTTACATGTACCTACCAATAAATAGTTGTCGATTTATCAGTGTGGGTCAGGGAACCAGACTAGCACAAAACAGTGAGTATAACAGCCGTATACAATGGTTCCACAACTATCCACCATCAATAGCAAGTGAACTCGTTAACTAAACAAGCCCGAATTTATTACACAAAGTGTTTACATTTCCACCTGGTATAGACACTTCACCTTCCGAAAATACACCCGGCTTTATAAATAAAGTGCTGAGCAGACTGAAAGGGTGTGCTTTTTTTTAGCTTTTTTTTGCTTTATCATTCTATAAATGCTAACTTGCATTAAATAATTTTTCTCAATAGGTCGAGTGGTCAAAGGGCAATGTTACGGAGTTATAGTCTTGATCATCTACTATGCTTGTTTTTTTCTCTCTAAAAGTTTGTCTTTTAGAAAAGCAAGAGTCGCAGATGATCAAGACCAAGAAAATAATGATGGAAATGGCTGCGTTCCGTGTTCGAACAATACCGGAGTTATCTAATAGATTATATCTATGACAGGACAATGGCGAAAAGTGTTGAATGTAATTTAAAAATCAGCACATGTTTTTGCAGTTATATACAAACATCTAAACAGAGATAATAATTTTAAAAAAGTGATCGTAAATATTGCCGGTATGAATATCATCCCTAAAAAAATCAGACATGAATTATGGTGTTGTGAAAAAACAGAGTTTGCCTTTATAGATGTTTTATGAAAACAAATACGAGTGTTTTAAATCTTATGCTGGCGGATATTTTTTTTGTTGTTTTTTTTGTTTTTGTTTTTACATTGTAAAATCATTATTCTGACAATCATGAGAATTCACTAGAATTCACGAGTATTGTAAGTTAAATGCTATTTTAGATCTGCGGATTAACACTGGCAGAACTCGGCAACATGAACATCATTGTGGAAGCGCGGTGAAGTTTACTTTTTAACGGAGGCCGCCATAGGGACGCGAAGTGTTTTCACTACACTTACAAATATAGGGAGGCCCCCACGGGGACGCAAAGTGTTTTTATTACGGGAATGCAAAGTGTTTTCACTAAACTACTATATACAGGGAGACTGCAACGGGGACGCAAAGTGTTTTCACTACACTTACATATATAGGTAGGCCGTTGCGGGGACGCGAAGTACTTTCACTACACTTACATTTATAGGTAGGCCGCCACGAGGACGCAAAGTGTTTTCACTACACTTACATATATAGGGAGGCCGCCGGGGGGACACGAAGTGTTTTCACTACACATACATATATAGGGAAGCAGCTGTGGGAACATGAAGTGTTTTTTACTACACTTACATATATAGGGAGGCCACCACGTGGACTGGAAGTGCTTTAACTACACTTACATATATGGGAGGGCCGCTGTGGCGATGTGAAGTGTTTTTACTACACTTACATATATAGGGAGGCCGCCGCGGGAACGGCAGTGTTTTCACTACACTTGCATATAAAGGGAGGCTGCTGCGGGGACGCGAAGTGTTTCCACTACACTTACATATGTAGGGAGGCCACCATGGGGACTGGAAGTGCTTTCACTACAATTACATATATAGGGAGGCCGCTGCAGGGACGCGAAGTGTTTTCACTACACTTACATATATAGGGAGGCGGCCACGGGGACTGGAAGTTCTTTCACTACACTTACATTTATAGGGAGGCCGCCACGGGGACGCGAAGTGTTTTCACTACACTTACATATATAGGGAGACTGCACGGGGACGTGAAGTGTTTTCACTACACTTACATATATAAGTAGGCTGCCGCGGGGACGCGAAGTGTTTTCATTACACTTACATATATAGGGAAGTCACCACGTTTACTAGAAGTGTTTTCACTACACTCACATATATAGGGAGGCCGCCATGGGGAAGTTAAGTGTATTCACTACACTTACATATATATGGAGGCCGCGGCGGGGAAACGAAGTGTTTTCACTCAACTTACATATATAGGGAGACGGCCACGGGGACTGGAAGTTCTTTCATTACACTTACATTTATAGGGAGGCCGCCACGGGGACGCGAAGTGTTTTCACTACATTTACATATATAGGGAGGCTGCCGCGGATATATGAAGTGTTTTCACTACACTTACATATATAGGGAGGCTGCCGCGGATATATGAAGTGTTTTCACTACACTTACATATATAGGGAGGCCGCTGCAGGGACGCAAAATGTTTTCACAACACTTACATATATAGGGAGGCGGCTGCGGGTATATGAAGAGTTTTAACTACACTTACATATATAGGGAGGCTGATACGGGGACGCATAGTGTTTTCACTACACAAACATATATAGGGAGGCCGTCGCAGAAACGCGAAATGTTTTCGCTACACTTATATATATAGGGATGCTGCTCCGGAGACGCGAAGTGTTTTCATTACACTAACATATATAGGGAGGCAGCTGCGGGAACGGGAAGTGTTTTCATTACACTTACATATATAGGGAGGCCGTCACAGGGATGCGATGTGTTTTCACCACACTTTCATATATAGGTAGGCAGCCGCGTGGACATTAAGTGTTTTCACTACACTTACAAATATAGGTAGGCTGCCGCGGGGACGCGAAGTGTTTTCACTACACTTACATATATAGGTAGGTCACTGCAGAGATGCTAAGTGTTTTCACTACACTTACATAGATAGGTAGGCCGTCACGGGGACGTTAAGTGTATTCACTACACTAACATATATAAGGAGGCCACCACGTGAACTGGAAGTGCTTTAACTACACTTACATATATGGGGAGGCCACTGTGGGGATGTGAAGTGTTTTCACTACACTTACATATATAGGGAGGCCTCCATGGGGACGCGAAGTATTTTCACTACACTAACATATACAGGTAGGCTGCCGCGGGGACGCGAAGTGTTTTCACTACACTACTATATATAGGGAGGCCGCCGCATGACGCGAAGTGTTTTCACTACACTTACATATATAGGGAGACAGCTGCAGGGACTCGAAATGTTTTCACTACACTTACATATATAGGTAAGCTGCCGTGGGGACGCTAAGTGTTTTCACTACACTTACATATAAAGGGAGGCTGCAGCCGGGACGTGAAGTGTTTTCACTACACTTACATAGATAGGTAGGCCGCCACGGGGACGCGAAGCATTTTCACTACACTTACATATATAGGAAGGCCGCCGTGGTGACGCAAGTGTTTTCACTACACTTACATATAACGTATTAATACAATAACATAATAATGCAATAACGTAATAATGAAATAACGTAAAAATGCATTACCGTTATAATACAATAACGTAATAAAGTAATTACGTAATAATACAATAACGTAATAATGCAATAACGTAATAGTGCAGTAACGTAAAAATACAAAAACGTAATAATGCAATAATGTAATAATACAATGACTTACTAAGGCAATACTGTAATTATGCCATAACGTAGTTATACAATACCATTATAATGCCATAACGTAGTTATACAATACCGTAATAATGCCACAACAAAGTAATACAATGCCGAAATAATGCAATAACGATATGATGCAATTACGTAATAATATAGTAATGCAATAACAAAATAAAACAATAACGTAAAAAGGCATTTATGTAGCGTCTTACCTATAAGTGTTATAAATGCATAACCCCTAAGTGTTATAAAACTATGTTATATAACTACAGCTGTAAAACATTAAAGACGTCATAAATATCTGTAAAACTATGAATGGGAACGGCATTCCAGGTTAAAACAAAACTTTACATATCTCCAGCTGTGAAATATACTTAAAACAAAATATTTCATAAACTGTGCATTCTTGTTATTTACGAATATTTCAATTTTTCTCTCGATATTTAATTGTTTAAATATAGCTTAGATTTTATTTAATTGGTATTTAAGTTAATGCGTACCGTAAGTCGAGGATGATAGTTAAATAGATTTTTTTTTTCAATATGGCAAAAAATGAAACCGTAAATATTTAATTTCTTTACAAAATTATATTTTACCATCTTTGAGAGTTGTCGAGTATGAAGTGTAAATATGTTCCAAAACACAATATTTGTCGCCTCCCAGATTTTTTTAAATTTAAAAATCCCCTCCTCACCCTGACAAAAAAACCAAACCATTTCAGAACGTAGTTTACTTTGATATTTAACGACCCACCCCTGCCTAAAAAAGAAAAATACAATCAATCAACGTCATAAACACAAGATAAGAGTTGTATTTCAATCTTCAACTCTCGAATTTTTTTTTTAAAACATACTTCGGTTATTGTAGGGCTTTATTATTGTTCATAACAACAAATGACTAATCCGTTTATCAGTTTGAAAGTCGTGTTTATACTGTGGAACAAAAAGAACATTTTATTTTACATTAAACATACATACACATGCATTGTTTATCTGTATGATCAGTATACAAAGTTTGGTGAGTTGAATATAGCTCAATGGAAGTCTACTGGAACTGAAATGAAATATGTAGATTAAGTCCATATTTTTTATTTGGCTAAAAGAATAGCAAAGATACAATCTTGACTTTGAATTCTTGGATTAATATTAGGCGTGTACGTCCTATAATCCAGTTCTAAACTCATCAGACGCTGTAAATAAACGGTGAGTTGTGAGTATGAACGCTGTATGTTCGTGGCGTTTTAGATGCACATTGATGAGATATGCAAACATTTCAGAACGCATTTTGCTATAGTACTGGTTATCATTCTGCGAAATCTGGAATCTATGTTTAAAAGTTAATACCTATATTCACTCTTCAATAAAAAAATTCATTTTCCGCCTTCTCTTAAAGGTTAACTCTTTTTCTTTCTATTAAAGGTTGATTTATGCAAATTGATTTAGCAGTGCACTGCTTATTTACTATCAACGTGAGTCGGTCCTCTATAGTTGACTGCTAAAATAACTCACCACCTGCGTCTGATGTTGTGTCGCGTCTCTCAATACAGGGGTCGTGAATTTGAATCCCCATCTGGCCACAATCTCCGTTATGTTTGATATACGACACTGCGCCTCATTATCCTTCTTATCTAACCGCTGATTCACGTAAGAAAGTTATCAAATACACGCGGAGATGAGTGTGCTTGTGTACTGGTTAACCTTCCAGGATCCCAGGCAAAAAGAGGTTAGGATAATTGATCGTCTGTTAGCCCTCGATGGAATAAAAATCATCTGATATTATGACTTTTAGCCTGAGGTTGATCTACTGATGTTACATGCTAGTGAACCACATCTCAAAGCAGACGGTCAGACGGACAGTTGCCTCATAGCAAGTTTACACGCGTGAATATACAGGGTGTTTTCCCCAGCAATATACATATATTATAAAGTATATTCTTTTCACAAGTTACGTTAAAATATCAAACAACATAATCATATAATTGATCGAATCGTTTTATGATGCGCTACCTGTTCGAATCACACCTGGCGTAGTTTTTTAGGTTTCTTTCGTTTTATTTAAAATGATTAGATAAAACAGTCTGCGATGTGCCTGACACCCCGCCTACATTGATAACATTTCATCGTTCAACTCCGTAACCTGTTATCACATTTCGTACCATAGTCATGTCATCAAGAACAATAAATCTATGGCAACATTTGACGTCGATGTGTCATAGATGAAAATGATTTGCTTTTATAAGGTGAACGTTTGAGAAATTTCTATTTTCAAAAGTGACTTATGATCCATAAAATCATAGTTGTATAAGAATGTATGGTAGATCGCGCCTGTGACAATACACGACACATTTTACAGATGTACATGTGTAGTGCGTGGTCCAGTGGTAAAACATCGAACCCAGGATCAGAGGGCCCTCCCCTACGGCTTTGTGTGGTATCCTTGAGCAAGACATTTTTTCCGCATATGTTTAGTACTGGTTCTACCCAGGAAGACTTTCGAATGTGATTTGTTTTACAATCGAAGTAAAATACATAAATTTAAACTAAATGTATATGGCATTACTGGTAATATGCTGTTAAATTACTCTAAACGTCAAACAGGCTCTCAGACAAGGTACTCGTTACTCATAATCACTTTTTTAGGTACAGACATGCCCGGTTCGCTCAGTTCGTAGCGCGTCTAATTATCAATCCAGGTATTGTGATCGCGGATCCTCGCCCAGTCAGTTTCCGTGAATTATATACGAAAATGTGTTTCATCGTCATTTTACTCTCACCGCTGATTCAAGTGGGAATATTATCAATTACTTGTGGAGATGGATGTGCTTGAATACGGGTTAACCTTCAAGGACTCCATGAAAGAGCGGTTAGTTTAACGGATTGTCTGCTAACCCTCGATGGCAATAAAATGATGCTGTATATTCAAAAACAAAACAATCTTTAAGGTATAATATATGTTGATTTCACATATTTCTAATATCCAAGAAATGTATGATCAATAAATCTAAGACCGGTCCCATGATTATCAAACTGTTGAGTTTCATATTCGACTGATTTTGATTCAAATCAATGTTACTGTTTAAGTTCGTAGTGGGGTTTAGGTAAACTCAGCGAAATACGAAATCAGGAGTGTTTTAATCTTGAAGTCTCAGTTTGATGAAAATGTACTGTTTTTAAAGGTTGTGTACACATAGTCGTGTAATATGTTCACATCCGACTCGTTAGTTGTTGGCTTCCCTCCATAAATATGTTGTTTCTATTAAACTACGAAATTTGAAGTGCGTCTATTCATTAAATCGGCAAGAGAATATTATTTCATTGGAACACTAACGCTGCTACACAAATCGTGCTCTTTGTAGAATATCCACATGTTATGTAAATGGCTTCAACAAAACGTTGTTCAATATTTAGCGTTTCAAACGTTTTACCATTTGAAACTTTGAAATTGTTAATTTAGGCTTGGTTTTAATGTTTCGTTTAGCGATGAAAGTGTCACCAGCAAAAGGAAACTGTAACGTTAAAAATTGATTATATTGCTGAGCACATTTAGCATGGTACCCTATTTCCAAATAAAAACTTGAACAAGACAAGACTGAAACGATAAAAACCTAATTAAAATGTTATTATAATCTTATTTTCTGTTTTTAAGATCAAAAGCTACATAAAATATATAAATAAAAACAAAAACAAATACGAAAAAAATCAGATAATCTGAGTAAAACATATCGTGCTTTAGATGAATCTGAATCTATGCAGAGGAAGAAAATATTGAAATCGGAGAATTCCATCTCGCCATTCAAGAAGGCTTAAGGTCGTTAAGAAATAGCTCTGGTAAGATGTAGATTAGATAATTTAAGAAGTTACATCTCTGTTTAAATAAACAAAATGTCAGAATAAGTATTTAGTATGTTCTTAATTACTTTTCCTCATGATGTTATCTTGTGTTATCTCATTGATAGAATATCAAAAGAAAACAGGTAAAAAGAAGTTCTTTATTTATCAAATTTAATTTAGATATGCTTCTAAGACCATCACTAACAGTATCTAACATGAATCGTGTATTAAAATATACATATTATATCATACAAAAATAAGTATCGTGTCAAGGTGGCAAAACGTTGGTCTGTTATATTCATTTTGTCTTTCGATATGTATAAGTATGTAACTCTTCAATTCTGGAGGCTTATAAGGTTATGATCAGTGTTTAGCTTGAAGAACGGACCCAACTCTCCTGATTGGGTCCGTTAAATAGCAATGTTGGGAAAGCCACATTTGAGCACGTTGATTGGTCAGTTGCTTCAACAGAAAGTTTTAATGACGTCACCGTTTAGTTAAGCGTTCAATGGCTATGAATTGTGGGACAGGCATAGAATTCCCTCTTTTTTATGGGCAGTCCCAGCCCGGCCACAGCCTCCGAAATGACTGATATACGGAATTGCGTCACATTTTCATTCGACTATCACAGCTGGTTATCAGTTACTTGCGGATATGGGGTGTGCTCGAGTACTGGTTAACCTGCCAGAATCTCAGGAAATAGATGGCATAAAAGACGCTCAATATACAAAAAATACAAACAAAATAAAAAATTATTCATCACTAAATATAATCTTTACACAGCTACTTTACACTTCACCAATCCCATCATGTTATGTCTTGAAGGTGCAGCTTCATCACATACAATAAATTCAAAATATTGGTGCATTATACTTTAGGTTGTTAATTTGCCAGAGTCTATCTCTATGACATTTCGACTCATTAGTATTCGTTTCTCATCGCTGATTCAAGTGAAATTTATCAAATACTTGCGGAGATGGATGTGCTCGAGTACAGGTTAACCTTTGAAGATCACAGGAAGGAGTAATTACGTTAACTGATGGTCTGTTATCCCCCGATGACATAACAATGACGCTAATATTAAAACAAAACAAATAACAAATACAAGTAAACAAAAACATTAGAATATATACAATGAATATGAGGTACTCATACAATGTTTCATGAGAAATTATACGTCTGATGTGCCGCTGGGATTCGTAATTTATTGGCACATGCCCACGTATAGAGTCATAAAACGTGAGTTATAGATTAATAATAAACTTACACAAAACAGATATTATTATATAGTAACGCACACTTAATAATGAAAGCATGTCTCTATTGTCTTTCAGGAAAAATCACTTAAAAGCACGTTAATTAAGAATTAGATAATACCTGTTGTTGATTGCAGTGAAATATCATTTTTATTTTATCGAGTGAACACTTAAATGGTATGGTCACACCAGAGAGCGTGACGTCACGGGTGAAATTTAACTGATATTGCGATGAAACCATCAATTTATCTTTTTATTTCAAGAGTGAAATTACCATCTATAATTTCACTATAGTAAACAGTGAAATAACCAAGAAAATAATTACCTGAGCAATCTCTATAACACATTAAAGCATAAAATAAATAGGTAAAATGCTCTTGATGACTTGACTTTTTTTTTTTTCAAAACCTCCAACTTGATCGTTGACAGTGAACAACGTATTAGTTGGCAGCTGGTAGAGAGTTTCATGGAGCATGCTTCATAATGTAGACACAACTTTGGATGTAATTCTGTGGCTGTTGATAACAAATAGCCCGAATCAAACTTGGAATTTATAGCGCGTAGTTTTGGAGATCCACTGTATTATTTAGTCATTTGAACAAAGTAGATAAGAGAGAGAGAGAGAGAGAGAGAGAGAGAGAGAGAGAGAGAGAGAGAGAGAGAGAGAGAGAGAGAGAGAGAGACAGGCAGGCAGGCAGGCAGGCAGGCAGACGGCTCAGATAAACAGGGAGATCACGAATGCAATCCAGTAACTGCGTCTGTTTGTTGATATCAGCACATGTACACAATACGATAGCCAATGAATCTCAATGATTACCGGTAAATGGAATTAAACATTTTGTTATTGATAAAGCTTTTTTTATTTTATTTTTTTTACATTGGGTTGAACGCCACATTCATGGCATACATGAAACAGATTGCTTTCTGTTCTGAACTTATGTATTACTATCGGGGATTTGTTGTTGTTGTTGTTGTTGTTGTTGTTGTTGTTGTTGTTGTTGTTGTTGTTGTTGTTGTTGTTGTTGTTGCGTTCAATCCTTTATATACACAATCGCTTATGACATAAAACAGGAAACTGTTTATATGAGCTGTCACTTCAATTGTTAACCTTGGTTTGGTTTTCCTTAAGGCACAAATAAACTAATTTACATTTCATGTACTTCCGTGTAATAAAAAATATTTTAAGTAATGTTCACATCTTATAAAATAAAAATAGATATTGAAAGCTCCACCAACAAGAATAACATATCATATAATATTTCAATAATAATTTATTGAAATAATACCATAAAACCTAAAAAATATAATAATTTTTTATGTACACTTTCACAAAATAATATCTCTGAAAAATGCATTAGGCGTGTACCGCTGATCGATCAACGTTCTTCCACATGTACCCAGCAAACCTTCTCGCTGATTTTGAACAGAACTGGATTCGAATCGAACTCAGAACCCCAGTGGTGAGGGTTGAATAGTCATTAGACGACAGCGCTATGGACCATAACGTCACGTGGGATAAGACTCTATACTCGTGAAATGCATTCTATACATAACTTTAAACACTTGACATATTTCGCATCTTTGCTTAAATTATTCTCTCTAATATTGTAAGCATATTAACCACATAAGTCGAACAGTTGTGCAATTTTCACATAAAGCTGTGCGTTTTGCATTTTGTGCATGTTCAAGTAAACTATTTCCGACTAGGAGCACCATGTGGTCCATGTTCATTTCAACAGTTGTCTGATGTAACAGTTATGTCATTGAGCATGCTTTGATTTGCCAAATCGATCATGTGTAAGCACGCACAGGTGTGGTTGCTATGGAATTAAGCGCGTTAAAATTGTTTTGGAATAAAAAAAAAGCTTTTACTAAACACATTTAATTTTTTTTGATGGTTTGCAGATTTTTGTATCGCTTCATCAATGAATTTTTCCTTTTTTAAAGATTTTAATTTACTATTTGCATGTATCATTTGGATTCAGTCTCTCGTCTGTTAGCCCTCGATGACATAAAATGGCGCTAAATATTCAATCAATCTATTATTTCAGTTTTGTGGGACAGCTGTACTACGACAATATGTGGAGATGGTCCCCGTTTAACTATACAATGTGATGCTGCATCAAAAATCCTAATCAGTAACATCACTTCCGGTCAAGGACAAGCGTTTGATAGACGCAGTTATACAAATCTGCGACGGAGGTGCCTTGGTATGTCGAACTGCGATCCGTACGCAACCGGATTTTGTGGCCAACACCATGGCGTCAAATTCAACGTTAGTTACATCTGCGTAAAAGGTAACGCAACGTTTTAGACATGCGCTTGGCTTGCTTATTTTCATTGATATATTGGTATCATCTTCATTCAGTTTTGATTTCTCATACGATGTCCGAGTGGTCCCAGGACCTGTTATACGACCGCTATCGCCTCGCCGCTAAAGCCGTGCTTATTTTCGTAGAACAGAGTTCTTGACCGATCATCACAAATACGGTTGGGCATCTGATCGGAACTCACGACCCTTGGACTTATAATCAGGCGTATTACCAACTGAACTAGCCAGACACGGCTTTGTAATTAAGATCTTGAATATGTAAATATTATTGGACATTAATCTAATTGTTTTGCATGTACCATATATTTGAAATATGCGTTTTGTTTCATATTTGTATTATATTTGCGTATTGCTTAATATATGGATCATATACTGATTCAGATATGGCGGATAATATAATTATGCGTATTGCTTTAGATATGGATTATATATGAATATTGCTTCAGATATGGATTATATAAATAAGTGTATTGCTTCAGATATGGATTATATATTAATATGGCTTCAGATATCGATTATATATGAATATTGTTTCAGATATGGATTATATAAGTAAGCGTATTGCTTCAGATATGGATCATATAATTATACGTATTGCTTCAGATATGGATTATAATTATATGAATATTGCTTCAGATATGGACTATATATAAATATTGCTTCAGATATGGATTATATATACATATTGCTTCAGATATGGATTATATATGAATATTGCTTCAGATATGGATTACATATAAATATTGCTTCAGATATGGATTATATATACATATTGTTTCAGATATGGATTATATATGAATATTGCTTTAGATACGGATTATATTATTATACGTATTGCTTCAGATATATATTATGTACGAATATTGCTTCAGATATAGAACATATATAAATATTGTATAGGTTAGGATTATATATGAATATTAATTCTGATATTTTAATTAGTAAGTTAACAGTTAAATAATTATGTTGATGGTTTCAGATTCTGATATAGATAAATGTGACGGGGGAGGCAGAACACTGACGAATAAGGCCGGCTTCATAACAAATCCTAACTACCCGTCAGAGTCGCAATACAGGTAAGATCGCGCATAAAGAGATCTGAAATCGAGAAATTATAATTCCTTGTAAAACAATTTTGTTCCTATTGTTTTTTCTTTTTAAAATGTTGCTAATTGATTGTAAAACAGTATATATATCCACTATAGAGAAAGACGACACGATTGATTGATGATGTATTTAGTAGTGTAGCTGTAAACTGTTTATTTATTGATTTACTTTAGATTTCGGATATATAAAATATAATAATGAATAAAGTAAAGTTTAAAGATCAAAGAAGAAAAAGGAAGCAGTATTTAAGAGAGGGCATCAAGATTCCTTGGCAAAGATTCTGATTCCTTCATTGATACATTTTGCTGGACTCGTTTATATCAAATTTGAAGAAACACACACACCGTTTTTCTGTGTAAAACATTAGACATCCATCCTCGGCATATCTAAGAGATGCATCTATTTTAACAAGAAAAAGACATCAAATTTAAAACCGTATTCTCCACGCTGTTGTCATGGATATTTGAGAAGATTCCACGCGTATTATCTTTGTCAAAAAATAAGAAAGACGGTACGTTGAATTGATTGATCAGTTATATGATTACACATACATTTCGAGCGAATAAACATGTATATCAAAACAAGAGAAAGTTCATATCTATAAGTGTAACTTAAGGTCAATGAATACTCCAACTCAGTTATCCCATTCACTATATAGCTTCACATATCTTTATATAGCCCTGTACATAGATTTATATAGCTTTTTATATAGTTTTTACATTGCTCTTCGTATATTTTACATAGCTTATTATATATCTTTATATAGCACTTCGTATAGCTTTAAATATTTCTTTATATATCCTTTATAGCTCTTTATATAGCTTTACATAGCTCTTTATATAGCTTTATGAAACTTTATACAGCTTTACGTCTCACACAACAATTTTGTATTTGTTCTACATATAGAGACATGCAATTCTGGAACACTAGATACATTACCAATGGTTCTAAAAGTGCCTTGTTACCATAGATAGTCCTCTGTTGGTCCAAATATGCAGAAAAAAACACGGGGTTGAACAGGTTGCTTTTTCACATTTTCGATGGTTTGATGGCACCCATCATTTATGACAATTCTGCCCATTTGTTGCAGTATATCACTACGCATCTTTAAACTGTTATAGCATCTTCAAACAGTTCCAAATGTCATCGAAACTTTGCAAAAATCATGAAAATGTTCCAATGTTTCCAAATGCACAAAGAAATATGACATTTTATGCATTTTAACAAAGAAATGCCAAACCGCTTTACACAGTTCTAATATCTTTGGCGTAAGAATCTTCCTCCCGTCCTGTAAGGGAGGTACTTTTTAAGTGAGATATTTATATTGCTCTTTATATAGTTTTATATAGCTTTATATAGCTTTTTACATAACCTTAACTAGCTTTTTATCATGTCAATGCATTCATTTCTGTTGACAAACTGCCTGCCTAAACATAGGTTAGTCACTTCATTGTAAGTTTACCAGGCACAAAACGTCATTATGTATACTTCATGATGTCGTTATGTATACTTATACATTTTACCTGGATCCTTACTTAAAATGGATATAACACCAACTAGAAATATTGACATGATAAATAGAATACCATGTAAATGTCTAATATAAAACAATTTCATCTGGTTCGGCACGAAAAAACAAGGACCTTGGTGGAGCCTCGTCATGTTCTTTTTCTAAGCCTCATCTGATAAAGTTGATAATATCAGACACTAACATGGTGTTCTCTATTAAAATAGCTTTGCATAGCTCTTTATATAGCTTACTAAAGCTCTTGATATTGCTTTTCATAGCTCTTCGTAAAGCTTTATGTAGTTTTATATAGTTCTCTATATAGCTATAGCTCTTAATATAGCTTTGTATAGCATTTTATCATGTAAACACATTCATTTCTGTTGATAAACTGCCTGCCTGATAAACATAGGTTGATCACGTCAATGCAAATTTATCAGGCACATGACGTCATAATGTGTAATTATATACTTTGACCTGGACGGAACTAATTTTAACCCTACTTAAAAAGAATAAAAACGATCTAGAAATATTGACATGATCAATAGAATACGATGTAAATGTCTAACAGTATCAACTTTATCTGGTTCGGCACAACAAAACAGGGACTTGGCAGAGTCTCGTCCTGTTTTTATTCTAAGTCTCACCTGATAAAGTTGACAATATCAGACACTAACATGGTATTCTCTGTATATACCTTCATATCGCTTATAAAGTGTTGCAGTCCTAATCCTATAGTTAGGCCGCTAAATGGGAACTGCTGAAATCACATAAACCACACATATTGACCTACAAGTTTTCTTTTATAGAAAAGAATGTGTGTAACACTGCAGATATACCGAGGAATAATTAGTCCAAAATATTATAGAAAACGTATCCATTTACTGTTACCATAGTAATCATGCAATTTTAGAATGTAGTTAATTATTCAGGACCTGTCAATGGAAAATCAAGGTACCAGCTGACCACTATGTACATATTTTTCTGCACGAGATCTCGTTCAGCAAAGAATGTAATGGTCTTATATTCACCTCGGAGAAGACATGCGGACGGAAATTTCCAACGTTCGCTATTTGTGACGAAACCAAAATCAATTCTACGATTACTGCATGCGGAGACACAGGAATCCTTTTGCCCAGCAATGATGACCCAATGCGTTTTTGGCTCTCATACTACGGTAAATTTATTCGTTTCTTAAAATACGGTTTTCCACAGTATTAACACACAATGCATGATTACAAATGTTGTTTGTTCATCAGGTTATCTCTGTCCATTTACCAGTGCAAGCTTGAGGTCTGTCATATTGGCCAAAAACCTGTATCGACATTCAGTATGACCGGCAAAGGGCTAACAACAGTGCCAGTATGAAAGCACTTTTTATTGTATCTCTCATTAATAAATTATACAATTGGATAGAAATCAAAACTGTCGCGGATGAAAGTTTGACGTTTTACTCCCGAAAGTATGTTCAGTAACGATTGAGAAAATCTTAGCGTCCGTTTCGCTGACAACTTTCTCACGTATCATTTTAAAACTGGTTTATTCTTCATTTGGTAATACACATTAATATAAGAATTACATGGTTAGTAACTTAGAACGACAGCTGTATTTTGGCAAGTGTATGAAAAGTAATAAATGCGAGCCCATCACCAAACACTATTGGTTTCAACACTTTCCGTTTAAAAGGTGAAAATAAAATTATATTTGTCATCGCACTTCCCCTGTAACAAAATACGGCTGTCAGCAGATGAATTTTAAGTACGACATCGCTTGCTGGTGATAGCAAAGAAATAGTTCAATCATCAAACCAAATATAACGGCGGATTTGAGTTTGCTATGACTTTGTGTATCTTACATAAGTTATATATTTGACCTAATGATTCAATCACAAAGTGTCCTGAAAAATACATCATTTGTAAGACTAGGTGCTGGTAGACAAAGCTGTATTATATTACTAAAGTTAAAAGTTGAATAATACAAATCTATATGTTGATTTACTGCAACCAGTACCGAAATATAGATAAGAAGCAATTGATTACAGACGTCAACAGTTTTACTTTCATCGACTTATTGCCTGAAACCATTTGACACCTTTACACAAAATTTCTTGTGAAGCATT
This sequence comes from Panopea generosa, assembly GCA_029582155.1. Classification (NCBI taxonomy): domain Eukaryota; kingdom Metazoa; phylum Mollusca; class Bivalvia; order Adapedonta; family Hiatellidae; genus Panopea; species Panopea generosa. The sequence continues at coordinate 57,134,149 of CM055909.1, read as the reverse complement.
CTTACACGAAGCTCTCTCAAGTTTATTCAAATCTTTATCCTGGGGTAGAATTATGCTTAGCCCAAAGAACTCATCATTTTTCTTCTCAGAAAACTTAGCAAATCTTCATCTCAGAAAATACAATGCGTGGAGCTTAATATTTTGCATGTTATATACGCTAAGGTTTGTTCAAACCGTGATTCTATGTTCACAATTGGTCGGAGATTTATAAGTTTTACATAGAGAAATTTTAATTTAAAAATGGTAATCTCAAAAAAAGAACTACCAATCAAATGTGTTCATATTTGATATAAATATCCCTATGAATATGTGTTTCAAGTTTTTTTTCGAATAAAATTCGGCCACGGAAGCCAAGTGAGGTAAAATAAAATACTCCACCGTTACATACATTCTCTCAACAATCTTCAAATCATTGCAAATTCGTAGCACTGTGTTTCTTATTGTAATAAAACTGCTTCAACCGTCAAATTAATGTCTTCGTAAGTGCAAAAAAGTAGTTCTAATTTTCTACTTGATTGGGAACGACCTTTCAGTGCGTCAGACGCTGTTATGAATTAATGTCTGAGCCAAGCAGATTTTAACAAATTACAGGATTAGTTAGAAGACACAAGTATCCATTCATGATTCCCGTCTGCTATAAGCATAAATATTTACAATTTTCTCTAACAACTGCTACACCATTTACGTATTTGTCTGAAGATATCAGATGTGTGTGGCCAAAAGCATCCGAGGTAATCCAATTAACAGCCAAAACCGGAAATAGCAATTTGCCAAAACATCCTGGCATTGATCCATTCACGTGGGTTACACGGGTGCTAATTAATACAGTAATGGTTTTCACTGGAAAAGTGCTATAACAATAACTTTTAAATACATGAAAACGATTCACTCATTGTCAGTTTTATGAGGGAAAAGGTTATATTACATTTTATTAAGCTTCCTCCAGCAGGTGTCAGTTCTGTTCGTCGAACGTATATGTACATATATATATATATAGAGTTTAGTGAAACTTTAAAGAAAAGCGTTTAAGACATCCCCGACTTCAATTAATTAAATTAAATATGATCGTAGACATTAAAGCGGAATTTCACAAAAAACATTTTGACCGAAAGTGAACATCTCAATATAAATAATGATAATAAACCTTATAAGATATCATGTGGCATTTTTATCTTAATTGCCCGTTTCACCGAGACATCAGCGGTTTTTTTCCCATGCCCGTTTCATCGACACATTAGCGGAATTTCCCCCAGCCCGTTTTATCGAAACATTGGTGGGATTTCCCCCTGCCTATTTCATTAAGGCATACGCGGGATATCCCTCTTCCCGTTTCATCGAGACATTAGCGGGATATCCACCCTGCCAGTTTCATCGAGACATTAGCGGGATTTCCCACGAATTTATTAAAAAAAATGACATGATTGTAATGGACAGTATAGCAGATTTAAATACAACCACGTTGCTATACTTAAAAAACTTCAACTTTCAATAGTTTTAATACTTTTAAGTGTATATTGAATCAGTAAGTGTAATATTAAATATACTAAACGGATAATGAAATCATTAATCATAATGTAGTACCATAACGGCCACATTCCAAAACTGAAAATATTGCTAGATTAGTTTGATAACGTAACCCTGAGCTTCACCTGGTGCATCTTCATCTTGTCAGTATAGATTTACATCCTGTTTGACATCGGAATAGTGCAGCAAGTGTGCCTGATGATTGGGTAAAATGTACTTTTTTTTGAAGAATCGTGTTGTAGTGTGCCGTAATATTTATTACGCATTTGAAAAAGGTCGTTTTTAGCCCATCTGTGCAAAGCTCAAGATGGGATATTCTGATTGCCTTATGTATGTTGTCCGTCGTCTGTCCGTCATTGACCCATGTGTCCATCGTCTGTCCGTTATTTGTTTCAATCGACGTCTTCTCTAAAACCACTTAACATATTTTCACCAAATTTGGGACGAAGCATTCTTATGTCAAGTCCGTTCAAATATTAGTCCTGGGATCAAATTTGTTCCAGTACTCCACGTGTATATCATTTTCTTTTCAATACTTAAAACATCTTCTCCTCTGAAATTGCAAGGCTTTGATATATTGCGTTATTTACTCACTGATTCGTTCAAGCTATGACACTAGGGTCAAAATTGGGTCCACTCCGGGAAATGATTAGTTTTACATATGGACTTTTTAATAAAAAATCGTCCTGTCAAGAACAGAGCATGCAAATTTATTCAAATTTGTGTCAAATGATCCCTATGTGAAAGGGTTTTAAGTTAATTGAAATGAAGGGGCTAATGGCGATTGGGACCATTGGTTTTTACATGGGACTTCACTCATCTTTATATCTGGATCATTGTTTGTCATTAATATTTGAGAGTTGATATTAATATTTGAGAAAATTTAATATCAATAAGGGACTGGGGCCTAAAAAGGGATAAAATTGTGAATTTCCAAAAATATGCCTTTCAAGAATTAACCAGATAGATTTGTTCTTGGTTGCTATAAATGATCCCACAATGAGCAGTTCCACGTTTATTCAAATAAAGGAGTTCAATCTTTATATACAATACAATGGGAAAACAGTAAATTCTATATTTCTCATCTATTTTTTTTAATTATTTCAATCACTTTGATATATGATATATTGCTTAGGCCTAATAAATGACACTGGGTATTTTAGAGGGGCTTTAATATCTTTAACGTGTACGTAGGGACAAAAATAAAGGCATAACATTAAGAACTATTTTAACATTTTTCTCTAGAATTGAGAGGCCAAAGGTGTTCATATTTGGTATAAATGTTCCATATGGGCAACTATTTTAAGTTTTGTTCAAATAAAGGGTATATAGGAGCCCACTTTGAGTTTTACATATGAATGATATGGGAAGTCGAATACTTCTCATTATTCTCGTATAGAAGTTCTTCAAAAGCTTTGTCTATTCAAATAATGGTAAAAATGACCGATGAAATCATGTGAGCGTCCTAAACTTATTCTTTCATTTAAAAATATTTTACTTGCTATATGTACGAATGTGTTTATATATGCAATTATCGTTGACAGTCTTCCTTGTATACATAAACGTTTAGAAATATAAACATTAGAATGAATGTTTTGCCCAATTTATGTTTAGCATGCAGCGTAGAAATGTACTTATTCTATTGCAGTGGTCCCCGTGGATGACTTGAGATTCGCTTCCCTGTACAATGTAGACATCGTATGCGAGGTCCATCAAAAGGATTTTGAATATAGTAAATACTACTACAGCCAGGCAAATAAAACAGGTTTGTACAATTAGATTGACCATTCAAAAATGTGTAAGGAAGTTTCATTAACAAAGGGAAAGTTTTGTAATTTTACACATGATCGACATTTCAAGTGATGTTAATACAATTCTTACGCTAAAATATATTTTGTAATTTGTTTTGGAATCTTTTCAAAGTATTGAACGATATTGTGACTTCTTTCTATGGCATATAAGCAATCAGATGTCACCGGTGTTAAAAAGGAATGTTTATTGACTTTTATCAGACGGCTTTATTTAAGAGCGGTTTGAAGATATTTTTAAAAAGAAATTTAAAGAGTTAATATTGATCAGTCAAGTAAGCTGCTTTTGAAAGCATCCAATGGCCAGGAGGTGATAATTAGAGTGAATTAAACTGTTAGTTTGGGTTTGTACGAAATAGGATCGTTAAATGGTGTTAATATGAAATATTTTGATACAAAGATATATTGAGTGTTGGAAAGATAAAAACAACCGCGCATTGGTGAAACCAAAAACCCAACCTGACGGGGTTTTAATATTACTCTAAATGTTTCCATTAAACAATATTTTGAAAATCAATGTCGACTTCGTTATGGCAAATGCAATGTTTTTAAAACGTGATCGTGACGTTTCAATTTCTAAGTGACCCTTATATCATGCAACCTAACCAAAAATAGGTCTTAGTTATATATACCAGATATTATGCATTCTTTATGTGCTGTCATATTCATGTTACGAAAACAATCCTTTTCCATGTGAATATTTTTACAATGGACATTCTAGATTTAATATAGAACGCAAACTTAAAGTAAACTGTGTAGTGACACCTAATCTTAGGCAAAGATATAAAATGCGTAAGATTTGTCAAACATATAAGACATAGGCCACTGGATCACAATACAACATTATATTTAATATGCATGATATATATGAGTAGAAGCCGAGGATATTGACATGCATTTACTATAAATCAAATTATGTGAGCTATGTAAGCTGGTATCACGATAATTAATACATGTAATAGCAATGGTATGGTCTTTTACTTATCATTCAACTTTTAGGCTCTGGTAATACATATACACGCTTCTTTCTCTTTATACACGTTTGTGACTATGCTTGGCTACAGTTTGGAAAAAAAAGAAGATATATGAGTACTGTTCACTTCTTTTTCTAAAAGTTACTTGGAAATACGTTCGATGTAGGCCGTAACTATATCAGTAACTTCTGACAGGAATGGTTTTAAACTTTTCACGTATGTTAAATTTTGAGAGCTGAAATGCAACTATGAAATTAATGTTTCATTTTTTGAAAGTTCAAGAGATATGATATGATACTTACATACACGAAGTGTAAAGTAATACCGAAGAGGTTTATGTAAACTTTCATCGCTGCATGCAAGCTCATATATATCTCGTGAAAGTTCAATAAATGAAGCTAATTTCGTTTTATACCAACGCATACACTTTATGAGTTATATATTGGCTTGTACCGGTATATATAAAGTGTTTAAAACATATCAAATAAACACTTGTAAGGTGACCTGACAAGTTCAAACCAGCACGTTACAATTAATTACAAGAAGTGATTCTCAACATATGAGAAAAAAGAACGGTCTTATGAGTGAAAATAAACAATAAACAGTTTTGTGCAGATGAGTAGTGTTTTAATAGACAGAGTAAATGTGTTTTTATCCATAATACCACTGTCACGACATATAAATATCCATAATACCACTGTCACTACAAATAAATATCCATAATACCACTGTCACGACATATAATTATCCATAATACCACTGTCACGACATATAATTATCCATAATACCACTGTCACTACAAATAAATATCCATAATACCACTGTCACGACATATAAATATCCATAATACCACTGTCACGACAAATAAATATCCATAATACCACTGTCACGACATATAGATATCCATAATACCACTGTCATGACATATAAATATCCATTATTACACTGTCACGACATATAAATATCCGTAATACCACTGTCACGACATATAAATATCCGTAATTACACTGTCACGACATATAAATATCCGTAATAACACTGTCACGACAAATATAATTATATATCTATAATAACACTGTCACGACAAATAAATATCCATAATAACACTGTCACGACAAATAAATATCCATAATAACACTGTCACGACAAAAAATATCCATAATAACACTGTCACGACAAATATATCGATAATAACACTGTCACGACAAATATATATCCATAATAACACTGTCACGACAAATATGTATATCCATAATAACACTGTCACGACAAATGAATATCCATAATAACACTGTCAAGACAAATATATATCCATAATAACACTGTCACGACAAATATATATATCCATAATAACACTGTCACGACAAATATATATCCATAATAACACTGTCACGACAAATATATATCCATAATAACACTGTCACGACAAATATATATCCATAATAACACTGTCACGACAAATATATATATCCATAATAACACTGTCACGACAGTGGTATAGATCTACAGTACTGTGTTTTGGTTTAAATGTAACTGCACTAAACATTTATTATACTGAAAATGAATTCCAAATGGACCTACAATGTGTTGCTTATATGGATTTCTTTCACTATCTGGTTTCTGGAACAATGTGAACGTTATTTAAAAAGCTAGTATCCCAATACCGAAGAAACGAAATGGAATGACATTATGCGCTTGTTTTTTTTAACTATCTAGTGGCATGTAAAAATGCAAAGATTTTATATCTGAGTCGACATAGGTAAATAAGGAGCGTAGTAGGTTTTAGATGAACTTCCGACAATATCCATCTCAGAAAAAAAGCAAATATCGTATTTGAAATTATATACTTGAGCTTTTAGAAAGAATAGTCATTGTTATTTTACGAGATTGTCGTATATGCAATCTAGTATGTTACTAAAAAAATCAATAGATTATAATGAACATGCTGAAGACCGTCCTCGACGCAAAATTTAAATGAATACACCGTTGATTTATAGAATACAATATTTTGAAAAAATATATATTAAGTACTTCATCTGTTATATTAGCTTTCACTTTTTATTTATATCTATCTTATAAAATATGACAACTACAAACCATGATCCAAATGTTCATTGATATACTAAGTAATACTTTGTTTAATTCGATCACCGTATAGCGAATGCAGAAAACATTGAGAAAAACCAAACGAGTGCGCTGAATGACACAGTGGCAGCTAAGAAAGAAAAGCAAGTGAACGATGATGACTACGGTACGTGGATGATTGTGATATTGTATACATATGCTGGACATTATTCAGAACAAGATTTTGCCTAGCAAAGGGTTCCTTCTAGCGCATATACAATATTCTGTATTTTAACAAAATCTGATTTTAGAACAATCATGTTACATATGTCCAATATAGCAGTTACGATAAATCTGTGTAGTAACTAATCTTTATTCTATATTATCAAATATTCAATGAAGGGATTAATACTTTATACGAATAATTGTTCCTTGTCGGTCTGCTGTTAAAACTTTCATTTTTACAATAGACTACGAAATTTTGAATGGGTACCATAATAGGACAGGGAACCATATTAAGATGGCGGTGTTCGGCATGTCTTTGACAGTACCCTTGTATCCATTACCTGCTAGGTCAAGTGCAAATTGTCAACCATAAGTATTCCTTCTCTTGAGGAAGAACAATAACAATGTCTGCTAAAAGGTTATCGGCACATTGTTATGTTTTTAAAGACACGTATATATATTGATATACGAAATGGAAAAAAAACAAGCAAGAATCGAAAGATTTTCAGTTGATAAATAGAAACACACGATAAAGCAAATGTATCTCAATAGCTCTGTAATATTTAGAAATCCTTTGATTATGTATTACTTCCTTTGTTATTGTATTTATATATAAACATGTCAATGAATAATCCTACTTTTGCCGATACCCTTTTCGTCTTGTTCGGAAATATAACACAGCTACATTCATGCTTATTGTTGTCGAGTGTATAAAAGAAACTGATTTTCAAATATTTATTTGTTACATAAACCAAACCATTCCCAAGTGGCTTAGTTACTGTTTCAGTTATCTTGCCACTTAGATGATCGTGAATTCAAGCCAAGCTCAATTAATATATTTCAAGCAAATCCTTGCTAGTCTTTAGTCATGCGTTTACTTATGACCATGCATCTGTTAATAAAGCTCGATATACTGTGAGCCTTTCATGTGTTGAAAATGGCCTTTAACCTCTTATAAGCCCTTAAAATGATTTAGGATGTTAACTTGGCAAAATTTAAACAGCAATTTTGTATCTACCAAACTATACACACTGTTGTCCTGACTTGATAACTGCACTGATATTGTTGATCGCTTCTGGATTGTTCTGTAGGTAATTATAAATGAATATAAACTACGTGCCAACAGTTTGAAGGAACTCAGCCTGGTTAACAATGGAAGAGAAACATACTTTTGAGTTAAAATGAAACATTAATTTTAATTAAGTGATCGTTTATGACCCTGTATTAAGCACGTAGACATTGTAATGCCACAGGTGAGCGAGTTTGAGTCGTCAAGATTTTCGGTTTACATCAATCATGCATGCATAAAATGTATGTAACAAACTGGCAGATATCAATGTATACTGAACTGAACAGCTAACCCGCCACCTGACAAACTAGCAGAAATCAATGTATACTGAACTGAACAGCTAACCCGCCACTTGACAAACTAGCAGATATCAATGTATACTGAACTGAACAGCTTAGTCGCCACCTGACAAACTAGCAGATATCAATGTATACTGAACTGAACAGCTAACCCGCCACCTGACAAACGAGCAGATATCAATGTAAACTGAACTGAACAGCTAACCCGCCACCTGACAAACTAGCAGATATCAATGTATACTGAACTGAACAGCTAACCCGCCACCTGACAAACTAGCAGATATCAATGTAAACTGAACTGAACAGCTAACCGCCACCTGACAAACTAGCAGATATCAATGTAAACTGAACTGAACAGCTAACCACCACCTGACAAACTAGCAGATATCAATGTATACTGAACTGAACAGCTAACCCGCCACCTGACAAACTAGTAAATATCAATTTAAACTGAACTGAACAGCTGACCCGCCACCTGACAAACTAGCAGATATCAATGTATACTGAACTGAACAGCTAACCTGCCACCTGACAAACTAGCAGATATCAATGTATACTGAACTGAACAGCTTACCTGCCACCTGACAAACTAGCAGATATTAATGTATACTGAACTGAACAGCTAACCTGCCACCTTACAAACTAGCAGATATCAATGTATACTGAACTGAACAGCTTACCCGCCACATCACATTGTATTTTTTTTCTCAAAAAATATCAATGCATTTTCCTTGAAATTTGGAATTAAATTAGAAAGAGCACTGCTACGTCAAATAAATACATAATTGTCTGTTTATGTCGTTTATCAAGTTAAAATTTTAAGACATTTAAAATGCAAAAGTGGCGGGTTAGCTGTTCCGTTAAGTATATATTTGGGATTTATGCGATCCTTTACACTTCACTGTGATACGAAAATATAATTTACAAGAGGCTTGGACGTTGCTGCCGTTTACCTTGTTTGTGAATATGAGAAATACAGTTCATGATATTGTCGTACTGTTGTAAGCAATATATACGTTTGATTGTACCGTTCGGATTATGAAAACAACAATCTGACTTTTCATCATTGTCTACCAACACGCCATTTTGTATAGACGTCCTAGTCACAGATTTGTTGTTTTAACTCATATGTGTTAGTTATACATGGGAGTGATACACAATTTTAAAATTTAAAACAATAAATTTTATCCGGCTTGAATATTAACAATACATTAACCGATATACATATATTCCTTAACCTTTTAGTTGTATACCCACACTCCAATTTACAATGTATTTAAATGAAAAGCATTTGTACGATTGTTTAACAAATATTTATCTGCCTCTATGTTATAGTAAGTGTTCATTAAGTAGCAATTAAAAAGGGAGCGAATGCAGGGAGCGGCCGTGATGTCTTAATTGTTAAAATTTACTTAATGGAAACTAACTGGCTTAAATAGTTAGTGTTTAACGTCATTTGACGACAATTTATGAAAGTCTTGGCGGAGCTACGATGAAAGCTGAGATGATTGACGTTTGAACGCCCATCCGTTGCTAAGGCCGTTTCTAAGTGCACGTTCAGAATTGAATCAAGATTTTGTGCAATGTCATTCACGCAAGCGCAGTGGTGACGAACTTCTTAATAATTATATTAATTTATTTTGTAGGTTGTTTTAAGAAATAAGAGCGACAATGTTTTGAAAATTAAAGCGATTCCATTGGTTGTCAAATGAGGTTAAACACTAATCTTTTTTAGGGTCTATCAAAAGATGTGATACTCTCATTGTTATGCTGACAAGTGATTATTCCTTTTTCATTGTATAATTTTTTTTATGTAACTAGAATATATATATATATATATAGTACATATATTAACCTTAAAATAAATGTCTCTTGACAACTTGTAAGAACTGGTTTTGAATTGAGGGCTGGGTAACACTCATGTCCGACTATTCAAGAATGAGCTAATATATCGGCACCAATGGAAAATAAATTGAAAGAGGTAGAACCAATTGATTTTCAACCAAGTTTTTTTAAAAGATAAATTCTTGTTTTGTTACAAGTAAATACATCTGTCTATCAAAATGAGTTTCCATTTTCCTAGTATTCCACGCAATCATTCTATGTCTTTAATAGTGGTATTATAATAAAGAAATCTCTGTGGATGCACTTAGTGTCTCGATTCAATGTTATCATCACATGATATTGTTTATTTATACATTGATTACACAGTAAACGTTTCATTGTTTGACAATATATTTTGTCTTCGCAGGTTTGTATGTGGGTCTAGGTGCCGGGTTTATCATCTTTCTTCTCATCATCATCGCCGTCATTATCTACTTCAGGTTTGTTGTCAATATTCATTGACGTTTTATTTAAATGTATATTTTATGAATAGAGGTCGACACATTACTTTTAGTTCACCAAAATCGAAGTGACGTTGGCAACAGTACTATTGGATGGAATGATGATTTATGAAATACCTATTATGCCGAATCCCGCTCGCTCCAAAAACTTTATGTGAGAAAGTTAACAAGTTACTACGGAGGACGGTGGTTCTACTCAGATTCATTCTGGGGTCTTCTTCCACCAATAAAACTAAAAATATATTATTCCGGACGTTTCTGTATTAATTGTTTGTGTTTGCGCTAGCATACTTTGCATTTACAGACTGATTTTAATGACTTCAAAATTTCACAGTTATTGGCTATGAATTGTTCTTTCCAACAATACCAATTATACATAAATGCATTTCTTCTTATTTAAGATAGTTATGTTTATGTTCACTGGACAAGATTTATGACCTTGAGTATAGTTGTGGTATGTCATCTAGCATCATTGGTGGGTGTGTTAATAAGAATATGGTTCCAAGACACATTGTCTGGCTCAAAAACCGACCATTGGGCCTTTAAAATGTTGATATAGTCTTATTGATTGATATGTTAACAGTAAGGCAGTTATGATTTAACGGAATTTTTTTTTTACTTTTGAAAAAAGACAACAAAAAAACATTATAATAAGACAATCATGCAAACTTAGTCTTTGTTGATAATAAAACGGTAATAATGCATGTGTCTTGGAGATATAATCAACAAAAGGAAAAGAGGTTGTCTTCGAATTCCATTCGTTTGTGTCTGTTTGACAGGAAAATATATCAGTATTCGCATGAAAAAGAATGTTCTGTTTTTTATTTTCATCATTTTGCCTTAACTTTGTATTACATGTATTTCAAATTTACATTTTTCAGATTTCGGCCTGACGATTCTAAGTCTGGCTCAAAAACCAGTCTCTCGATTTCACATTCTCAAATCAACTGCAGCGATATACAGAAGCGACCTCTACCAGAGAGACAGAACTCTGCAGGTTACTCATTTAAAGTGTGACGTGATTTTCTTAACGTTGCATATAAAATCTATACTGCTTATTTACAAAAGGGATTGACTGAGGAAGCTGCACCTTTAATCGGGTTGAAAGTTATAAAGGTCGAATACTGTGGCGGGAATCGTAATATGGTGCTCGATAAACAGTTCAAAGCTGCTTTCGAATGGCAGTTTTACTCACGATCATTATAACGATGTGACGCCTAGGTTGCGTTTAGCACGATTACACATATTATAAACGCAAACGGTGATCAAACGAAAGAAAAGTAAACGGAAATCAGACTTCGGCGTTATCCCTACATACATCTTCAAGTCACGTGATTAAATACCAGCAAGCATCTCTCAGAATGTTTGCTCTGTTAGAAAACGTTTAAAGCAAGCATGTCGTTCAGTTGGCTTAAGTTATCAAACATTTGCAAACAAATTAAACATTTAAGGGAACTGAACGCAGCCCATTTGTCAGTATGAGTATCATATACATTGTTTATACATGTATCTATGATGTTGTTGTGGTGGAATCCTTTGAATGGTAGGTCGCCTGTAGGACATGTATGTGTCTTACTTTTGATGATAGTTTTGTCATGTTGATGAATATGATATCGGGCCGTGAAAGCTGTTATCCTGTTGAGAAATCTATACTCGGTTGTTGGCTGCTAGTTTTAGAGCGGCTTTTAAACAAAAAACAATAACACTAATTGAAATTATAGTTCTAATTACACTGGGTGTCAGTGGTCGTTAGATCCCATTAGAATGTACCTGATAATGTGAGCCTAAATGAACATTCATCCATTGCATTCAGTGAGGCGTGTTTTATTTTGTTTGTGGCTGACCCTGTCCTAGAATGTGAGCCACTTTCACGCATATGCCAGTTTTAAAGTAATAAAGCATGCGTTTTTTATTATAATTTAGCTATGTTTACAAAATTCAAATATGTGTTTATCTGAATAGTATAAACTGTATTTGAAAATCACTATCATATATAGACAAAATCTTGATTTTACTGAAATTATGTTTCTGATAATGTACATCAGCAAACTGTTTTTCCGCTTTCAGATGCAGATAATGAAAAAGAACTAGAACTGCAAATTGGTTACAGTGTTGTTGCAGACGAGTTGTCTTACGTGACTCAGAATACTCCAACTTACGCACCAACGTATGCAGAAATCGAAGAATGTGGCGAAACCGGACAAAAACCCAAATCAAAACTACAAAGTAAACGATCAGTTGATATATCCAAACGAGAACTTCCAGCCAAACCAGTAGAAGAGACACCAACGTCTGAAGGAGGCTTATATTCCGACATAGACGAGGCCGATGCTAAAGATTCCAAAACCGAAAAGACGTCTGTTGTTGATTCTAAAAATAAGAAAAATCAGGAAATAGTACTACCACAGTATTATAATAATAAAAAGAAAATGTCAAATGCAAGTAACATTTACGCAGAGTGTGAAGAACTAAATGACGGTGGCGGTGAAAAAGCGTACATGGACATGTCACATAAATCATATGATGGAAGTGCTTATGTATCACATTCAAAAGATATACGTGCAAAAGATACAAAAGATAAAGTAAACCAATCCAAACGATCTCAAGGGCATGGTCAAGAAAAATCTTCCAGTCAGAACATAACGAAAAAACCTGGGGAATTAAGCACTGCCAAAGGATTGGGCAAATCTAAGAAAGAGTCAGTGACCAGCGAATCAGACTCTGACGATGATATATGCATGGTGGAAAATGAACTGTACGAACCATTCGAATCTGCAAAAGTATAGGTTCTGCAAGATGCAATTCGAAAGACTCATAAAATTGCATGGTCTAATGGTTATACGTCGGGCCCAGGATTGGAGGGTTTGAATATTTCAACAAAGATCGAGTATTTAAAAAAATTATAAAAGAAAAAGAATGTTACTAACATACTGAATTTGAATGCCCACCTAAATGTTTACACAATTTCATTTTTTAAATAGCTAGTTAGTTATGTTAATGTTGTGGAACTTGACCGAGGACTAAGAGTTACGACATTTAACAAGAAATAGTATCCATACTTGTTAAATACTTGCTATACCTCAATACCGAATTCGATTTGTTAAAATATGTATTCGGAACTGAAGTGAAACATCTACCTAAAAACTCGGAGGACAGGTTTATATCTGAGCGATTTTCCTTTATCTATTAAAGGTTTTAGCGCCTGTTCTGTTGTTTAGGTTTACGGAAGAATGTGTGATAGTTATAAATACGGAATACATTTAGTCTGTATAGTTGTGTTACGATTAATTTTATGGTCCTCCATGACAGATCGGTCTGGTTGTCTAATTCGCCTTTTTTAATAACACTATATTTTAGGTTGTGGTTGCTCGATTCAAAATTACCATAAGCTTCATGTGGAAGAGATTCGGTTTTAATCAGATTCTTGTATACGAATCTGAGTGTTTTTTCCATTACAGCTGGATACCATATATACTGAACAGCTAACCCGCCAGAAGGCATTTTATATACCTGACTTTTTATGTATTTTCTCAAAAAGTATAAAACCAATTTCTTATAAATTTGGCCTCGTATAAGAAAGTCTATTTTGTATACAAATTTTAAACGCTACTAAATATTTTGCAGAAGATATTGGGAATGTAAGTGTGGCGGGTTAGCTGTTCCGTTCAGTATATAACTGTTATGTGTTGAAAACTATATAAGATTTCATTCAACCGGAAATCGAAAACACACGTTTTAGTGTATTTTCTGTTCGTATATGTGGGTAAAACTTACATCAAATCAAATATATACAAATGCGGTTTAGATCCATGGAAACGGATATGCATATCTTTGAAATTAACTAGTTCCGGTAGTGTTAGTGCACGACGGTACATACATAGTTTATCATATTTACGAATGTCCAATAATTTTGTTCCATTTTTCTCTAAATTACCCGTAAATTTGATATATGTTGCAAACTACGTTCAGAATAGTTATTTTATCTTTTATATTGAACGTTTGAACGTTTTTTTTATTTACTCACTAAACGAATTAATTTGCAGGTTCTGTGATCAGAAAGATTGTACCCTGTATGACTAAGTGTTCATTTGATTTTGTAATGTTATCATTATCATTATAAATTTATGTTCACGTAAAGTCTTTAGTCATAGGCTCAGACGCACTATTCAGATTGTCTTGAGAACGGACACAGCTCTCCCGAATGGGTCCGTTAAATAGCAATTATTACGAGCACGTTGATTTGCTATCATCTACATGCATCAATATAGTAGGAGAACGTGAATTGGTCAGTCAATTTCACGTTGGGAAAGACACATTTGAGTACACTGATTGGTCAGTTGCTTCAGCGGAAAGTTTGAATGACGTCAGTGTAGTAAGCGTCATAACTATTAATTGTGGGGCGGGCATGGAATTCCCTACTTTTTCATTGGGGGTAAATACACCTGATTCGCGAGATTTAGGTATAGCTAGCCTTCTTGAGCACAATGATAACATTATCTATGTCTTCATGGTCTACTAAAAATATGTTTAAAAATGTTATCTGTTATCCGTTTTTCCACCTGCATTTGGGTACGGTAAACATTTTTTAGCATAATGATGTCATTATTGAAAACTATGTATTTACACGATAGCACTCGAATTTATCATTTAGTATATTCTCCGATCAGTGGTTAGATACGTATATTGAGATATAAGATGTCTGACAAATGTTTAATATGTACCTTTTTTAAGCGTTGTAATTACAAAGCGACCTATTGTATGCATCACTGTTGCTATTGTTCCATGAAAACGTTTGTAAATTACCTATACATACACTGAATTGATTAGGTTTCATTATTTCCAATCATATAACAAACTGTCTTTAATTACTTATATAAGCGGGGTGGTAGTGTCGTGGATAGAGTGTTGGCCGCTCACGCCAGAAGTTGCGGGTATGATCTCCAACTCGATCCAATGCCTCTAAAAAACACTCAGTACTGGTTTTACCCAGGAAGCGTAATCGAGAGCGGTCCATATAAGTTTTGAGCTAAAGTATAACTTATATAAAACACCTAAAAATGGAGAAACATCACTTACATGATTGACCATCGTCCCATCTTCTCATAGTGTTGATGATTCCAATCCGGGTTCTAGGCCCTTGGTTTCCCCTAGTGGTACACTCCAAACGGATCTACAATACCTTATACTCACCATGTCACATGTACTATCAATACCATAGAACTTACCTTAAAATTGTTATTGAGCAAGAATGCCCAGGTAAGGGTCAGACGACTTGTCGAAACATTATTTGTGCCTTATACATTTCCTAGTCATTAATTTCCATTACTACTCATATATTTTTTATCACAATACATATACTCATTTAATACGTTTATTCATTCTTTATCAATACTTACAATGTGTAGCGTTGATAATATATTTCACCTTTTTTTACCATGATACTTAAGAAATCTTAAAAAAAAACAAACGTTTTCACGCGGTAAATCAAACAATTCAAGATTTTAGATCTCATTTATAATTAGATCTACTAAAGAAATGATATTTGAGAAAAGTTTTGTAAATAAATGTGATGTTGATAGTTTTGATAACAATCTAGAAACAAATCTTTATGATCTACAGATTGATACAATGCTTAATTCTCTCCCCAGTTATATACCGAACGGGTCAGCTAACCCGCCACCTTTAGTTTTATGAACCTGACCTTTTATGTATTTTATATCAAAATGTATCGAAGCAATTTCCCTTGAATTTGGACTTAGTAAGGAAGAACATTAAGGCTATGATAGTTGTCAGTAAATGTCGTATTGCTCGTATACAAATTCTTATAACACTACTCAATATTTTGACGAAATATTGGAAATACAAAATGGCGAGTTCCGTTCAGTAAATAAAAAACAATATGCAAAACTTAATGAACACATCTAAATATTAAATATTAAAACTGATTATGTAAAAGTGGCGAATTTAAAAAATTAAGCAAAAGTTTGCCCTCTTAATTAAAACTACAAACTGACATTAGTGACTTCATAAATTATATTATGTTTCAAATCCATTTTAACATCATGTATGACTGATGATCCAGACAAAAATGAATTATTTAAAATATTTTGAGAATGCGTGTGTAGCCTTGAATAATACTAAACGTGAGTGTCAAGTTAGTAGGTAGTTGGCAGTCGGTATTTGGTTTATCCGAACCCCAACTACCAACTGCCTACTAACTTTGCATGCATATATTAAACTTGTCAATGTGAACAGGCCTCTTCTCGCTCATTCTACTAACTAAAACTTTTTTTCACACACGTATTTATGACCATATACTTTAACTTCTTGTGGGTGTCGAATATTAAAATCATCTAAAATACTTTTATTAACGGGATTATATTGGCAAAGTACACACACACGCTGTTAATCCAAATGTTTCCGGTATGCTGTGTACATAATATAATGCTTATGTATCGATTAACATTTATTAACTTGATATATATTATATAAACAGTAATTAAATGTTTGCCAAACTAAATCGGGTCCCGCGACCAATATTTTTCAATTGCGCAATTGTTTTGTTGAATGAGGTCACCAGATGTAACCTCCGAAAACGAGATCGGGAACGAGACTTAACGATGTTATACGATGATTGACCGGAAACCCGAAAGCGGTTCGTTCAACAAAAACAATAACGTGGCTTCTGGAATCCGATGCATGCAATAAAGGGTAATATAATGATACATTTCGTTCGCGTATATCTGTAAGTTATAGTTATATCTTCATGCTGGTCGTGTGTATTTAGGACAGGGAAATGAGGATGAGATGCCAATATACTCCCTTTAATTTCATACTCAATTTGCATGACCTCAATTGCGTTGTTGAGTACACTGTTAAAATGGCATGGTTTAATCTATTTTTCTAAACTTTACTTAAGTATGAACCGAATGTTAATCCTTTATATGTTGTGTTTGGTGAGTTTAGTTAATCCAACATCTGTATAGATACGATATAATGATAACGATAATTACAAAGCGATGCTACGAAATCACGATGCCGGACTCGCGATGTTCATTACTCAGCACACTTGCATTTTCAGGACTCAATTAAAACATTTATCTTTTCTGAAATAAGAGAACAGAAAATGTAAAGTTGATAATAAAAAGCGAGCGCCAGTGTATACCAAAACAAGGCAGATGATAGATAAAAGAATTATATTTCATAGTTTAATGTTCTTATATTTTATGTTATATATTACATTGTCATAAAATCATATTATTGTTTATTTAATAAAAGTGCAAATCAAAATTGTTTTCAAGTTATGCTTACATGCCATTAATACGTGCATGTAGTAGTTCTCATGGCAGCATATTGACAGATAAGAAAGATATTCCGGCGCGTGTGGGAATTACGTGGTTGGCGTTTTGGCTATTACTTCAAGAAGGAGTTTAAACTTCGTCTCCATGACCGAATGTTCTAAGGCACCGTCTCATGACCTCTTACTTCTCACCGCTAGGGTCGTAGATTCGAGTCCCTTTCGCTCCAAAAAAAAAACAAACATTATGTGATGAAGTTTGCCAGATACTTCCGCAAGGAAGGTGGTTCTACTCAGATTCATTCTGAGGTTTTCCTCCACAATAAAACTGGATATGCAATATATAACCTGAATGTGTTGAAAATGGTGTTAAGCCGTATTCATACAAACACAAACTTTACTTGATGTAAATAAGCATGACTTTTGTATAGGTACGATGTATTCATAGTTAAGTTACATGCATCAATGTTTATATCGACAAGAAAGTTAAACGTGGAATTTTGTAGTTGAAACCTATTCTATTACTTATGTCAATAGATGATTAGCATCACATGCTATTACATTTTTAGAGATAATAGATTTAACTATAAGTTCTAGCAACATAAGTAACAGTTCCCGCTATATCTCCAATATCAATACATTACGTACACTGGAATGAAAATGGCATTAAATTCCGTTCAAAGTAATAAAAAAACTTTGTCTCGGGTAATTACAGTATTTTTTTTTTAGAAGTAATAGCCACCACATTACCACAGTTTGTATTTTTGTGGTGACGAGATTTAAAAGTTTCTTAAAATCTTGTGTCACTTTCCCTTAAATCCAAGTTTGCAGAAAAAAGTAATCAAAATGAGCAATACTGACCCTTTTCTTTTGAAACATGACATATTACAGTCTAACTTAAAAACTAATTGAATGTGCCATTCCCTCGCATAAAACTTCGAAAATAAAATATTATAGTTACAGAGATCTGCATGAATGTTTCACTGAATTATACTTAATAGCCGAGTCAGTTTTTTTCTTTCAGTCTGTATTGCCTAACCCTTCGTCATTAGTATATTTGTTCTTATTATATTTACCAGAATCCATTGTCTCTTACCGCCGAACTAATGGGCTCGAGCACAGCCCGGTTCCTAAATTTTACTTGAAACAGTTTGACTTTTACTAGTGAAGTATCTAGCCGGATTAAGTATCCATTATTGAAACTGGAGAACGAGTATCATGAAGAGATAACCTGTTAAGTGTTGAACACTTTATTAAGTCTACATGCTACCAAAATGTAGTAAAGTGTTTATGTGTATGCTTCTGTGGTCAATGTGGTGTACGAAAGGTATAACCTCTGTCGGACATATACTAAAAAGTTAAGTATCCCGGAAGTTTGACAATGCCGGCACTAGATGACCGACAAAGTGTGATGCAATCGTCAGTAACGTGTATAGACACTGAGTACCCTGATGTTTGAAGGCCTAATGGAAGATTTGACTTGTTCAAATGAGTTCTCTCGTGAAATAAGAGCAGAATAAATTAAGACGCTATAAGGTTCGACAATATCTCAATAACCTTTAGATAACGAGAACATATCGATTGTCTCTCTTCGATGGATCTAAGATACTTATTTGTTACTAGGGAGAAACTATGAAACACGCAAAGAGGAGGATCAAATCACTGTAAACAGAAGTTTTATGACCAAGTGTGGCGGCATGTGTCTATTTAAACATGCTGTAATAATTTACTGAGAAAGGATTTCTTAACTTGCAAATTGGGTTACGATATCGATCAGACAAAATATACTGTTATTATTTCTGACATTTAACCTCTACATGATACACTGACCTTTGAGATAGGGATCTGAACCTTGAGTGCGACACATTATCATATTATTACTGTGACCCATTTGGGGCCATCGCGGTATATTTATGAAATTAAATTAGGTCGAAACAACGAACCAATGAAACTACAATGGTTGAAAGTCGAAACTACAATGGTGAAAAGTGAAACTACAATAGTGAAAAGTAAAAACTACGATGGTGAAAAGTCGAAACAACGATAGTGAAAGGTCAAAACTATGATGGCGAAAAGTCGAAACCACGAAACAACGATGGTGATAAGTCGAAAAGATTAAGCGTGTTCACTTAAATAATCAGGCTTTGGTGATGTTATACTAGATAATATCTTATTTAAAAAAGTCAATCTTCCATGAGGCCCAAAACATATGTCACGGTGTATCATTTACATCAAAGTGCTAGATACCAAATCAACCAATTTTAGATATACGTATTTAGCTGCACGAATAAGCATGTGTTTTCTATTCTAAATAGTTTATTTTTACGCAAAAGTAATATTATTATGTGTCTGTATGTCTCGTTTCATTTTTTTCAAGTAAATAACACGTTTTTATAAATACACATATTTTCTCTTTATATTTTACCATACAGTTTAATAGAAAATAAATACTAGTAGTGCACTTATTTACACGTATGATGGTGTCACCGGTTTTCGACAACTTAAGAATCGCCGTTAAATATTTCAATACAAACCGGATGTTGACGCTAAATGCTTGTACATAACAGTTAATTAACCATAAAATAGTAATTTTCTACACAAATATAACAAATATATGCTCACAGCTTTCACATTCCGTTATATCACGGTGCATTTAGGTTAGATCACGGTGACCCCAATAATCTCCAACAAAATGGCGTGACCTGAATTCGAGCACAAGAAGAATGACGTAATGTGTCAACGCTGAAATGACACGGGGATGCCGAAGTGCAAATAAATGAAAGTAAAAAATACAGCACTTACCTTACGAATGAATGAAGGATTATTTCCAAAGAAAACCATTGTTTATTAAAAAAACTAAATGTATTTAAAATAATTAATACACAAAATATAAAACAACAATGTATTTAAACTTCATAAACATTTTTAAATGTGTTAACACTAACTGGAAAGAGCTGTTTAGGCTATCTGCAATATTGTTAATATAAACTGTTACTTTTCACAACATGGGCACATAAATTCTGTGTGCCTTCTTACAGTGCGAACTTTACAACAAAATCTGAGATGGGTCCAGTGATGGCATTTATCACATTGACACCATTTCACAATAACTACGTCAGTGCACTCTCTTAAAGTTGGTGGTGAATGTCTGTGGCAAACACAACATTTAGACGATACATAATCTGTTGAACTGCTATCCTCGTCTTCGTTGGAATCCTCAACATAAAATGCGGATGGACCAGGTTGTGGAGAGTCATATTGTTTGTTCTTTTTGGTGTCCAAATTTGATTTATTTTGCGTTACACGATAGGATGTAATGACTTTCTTTTCTTGCCTTTATTTTGTTTGGCACTAACAATATTAAGACAAGAAAAGAATTCTTCCGCATTGGACCATTCTCTTCGTTCCTGCAATGTATGTCAACACCATTGATTTGATCATCATCAATAGCGTGCAATGCTGAAGGCTGTGCAGATGGATATGAATCTATATGTTCAGGTGTATGTTGACTGTTTGTGTTCGTATCTGCAGGAGCAGGGTGGTCTGGGTTAGCATCTGCAGGAGCAGGGTGGTCCAGGTTTACATCTGCAGGAGCAGGGTAGTCCATGGTTAAATCAGCAGGAACAGGGTGGCCCAGGTTTACATCTTCAGGAGCAGTGTGGACTGGCTCAACAGCATTGTCAAATATTGAATTTGTCTGATCTATGGCTTGTGGGTTATCCATGGATAAACACCAGCTTTACGGAAAGCTGAACGAAGATTCTCTGGAGATAATGCATGAGTATAAGCTTTACTGGATATTTCACAAATGTTGTGGCGATTGATGATTTGTCCAGGGTGTTTTCTCAAGTATACCAGGGATTCTGTATCGTATATCTTTTCCAAAGGTCCAAAGCATCCAACATCCATAGGTTGGAGGATGTGAGAACAATGGGGCTGGAAGACGAACAAATGTATAAGTTTGTTAAGCAAACCATACTTAATCATGGTGGATTTCAGTTCATTGAAATACGTATTGACAACTCCAGGTGACGCACTCTGTGCCCTGATAGAAGCAAGACCCCTAGGTATAACAACTTGCAACTCGGGCCATCGACTAAGAAAGCCATAAAACCATTTCATTCTAAATGTTGTGATTTGTCTCTTTTCCCCATATGAACTGCAAGATCTGATGTAATTTCTAACACTTGGGCTCTGGTAAAACCAATTCCAAGCTCGGCCATGTAGGTGGTGTGTTTCACCAGTCTTGCTTCTTCTTCTTGTGTTAGCAGAGGATCAGGGCCAGATTTTACTGTTTCTTCTGAAATCCTACCATCCACTCTGTCTCTTAATGTTGTCACAGGCACATTATAATGTATTGTGGCCTTTCTTACAGACATATTTTGCTCTCTTATTGACTGTAGAGCACTTGTCATAGCTGTTGGTGACCATATTCTGTACTTCTTTGTCTGTGACAGTTTCTTTGGAAATAAGTGGGAACGATAAAAAAACAAAATATAAACATTTTTTAATTAGACAATATTCTTATCAGTTTACTTTTTTATTTGTTCATCTCAGTTTATTCCACAACTGCCATTTTAAACTATTAACCACAGTCCATTATATTATAACATAAATCCTATGATAATTTCAATGTCAGTTTTCAAAAAAAAATCTATAAGAAGGGTGCTCCTCTAGAGCCTCAATATCTTTTGAGATGCGCTCTCACTTCCGGCTGTCACTACTTGACCTTGACCTTGCATATATTTACTATCAGCAGACGACGTTGGAATTAATGTTTCTTAAAGAAAAATAAGTTTTAAACTGTTTTTTTGACAACCGGAAAATGGGAATAGTGAGAAATACGTTTGTTCATGCTTGTATAACAAAATGACGATGTTACCTGTGTGGGAAGCATTGTTTGTGAGTATTTTTCACGATCAATAACACCGTGGCTTCTGGATATAAATATATACATTTCTGCAAGAAGTTCAAATACGCGTGCGCGATATTCGTAATTCTGGGAAGTGATCGATTTCAGGTGAAGCTCGAAAACAGGTAACGGCACTTCTTCTAATCATATTATTACTTTATTAAAATGAGATAATCCTATTATTTGATTATAAATTAAAAAATAAATTTATATTTTAAATGAATGCGACCGCAATAAACCCGCGGCTCTGTTTACCTAAGCAGTCATTCATGTGTCGCCTTATGACAAAGCATGTTAACTTGTTCTCACCTATTTACTGACTAACGCTTTTCTCGCGTATTTCGATTTCTTTTGTTATGTGAAAGCCACGTGTAAAAAATTTAGGCAGGGAAGTAGAACAGTTCACCCAAACACGTCGTGCTTACATATAAGGATGGAAATATAATGAAATAAGTTATTGAAACAATTAAGGATTAAATATCATTTTGAACATTCGAACACAAAATATGCTATGGACGGACTGGGAAACTTTTACAGTAAGTTGACGTTTTCCCATACTTATTATGTGTTTATGTTTCAAGCTCATGGGAAACCTGCGCGATTCCGCGTGTGTATAAAAAAGTATTCATCAATCACTCCATTCCTACCTCCATCCATTCCTCCATTGATCCATCCGTCAGTTCATTCATTCATTCATTTATTAATTTATTCATTGATCTCTTCCTTCCTTCCTTCCTTCCTTCCTTCCTTCCTTCCTTCCTTCCTTCCTTCATTATTTCCTTCATCTCTATATTCATTCTTTCTTTCATCTCAATATTTGTTCTTTCCTTCATCTCTTCATTCATTCTTTCCTTCATCTCTTCATTATTTCATTCATCCATTCATTCATCTACTCATTCATTCATTCATTCATTCATTCATCTTGTTTATTCATGCATCTCCTCATTCATTCATTCATTCATTCACTTCATCTCCTCATTCATTCATTCATTCATTGATTCATTTCCTCATTCATTCATTCATTCATTCATTCATTCATTCATTCATATCTTCATTCATTTATTCATTCATTAATCTCCTCATTCATTCATTCATTCATTCATTCATTCATTCATTCATTCATTCATCTCCTCATGTATTCATCTCGTCAATCATCCCCTTATTCATTCATCTTATCATTCATTCATTCATTCATCATTTGTTTATTCATTCATCTCCCCATTCTTTCGTTCATTCATTCATCTCCTCATTCCTTCATTCATTCATCTCATCATTGATTATTTCAATCGGTCACATGAAAAAAACATTTTAAAAAAGCACAACAGTTGCAATTAAAAAAAGGTACAATTTAATCTACACGTGTATGATATATGTTAATTAAAGATTGACTGATGTTTCAAACAGGTTGTGTACTACTGATTCAGAATGGGATGACTGCATGTTCTGCAGCGGTTTACCGTCTTCACCACTTGCAATTTCCACATTAATACGTTGTGATGGGGACAGATGTACATCATGTTGGCCTGTCTGGACTGACCCTTAACCTCTAAATGTCCAAGAAAAATAAAAACATGTCTCAGGTAAGGTTATATTAAGCTTAAACTGTCAAGTCTCACCTAAGCATTGAAATATTCTAGATAATGTATTGTATTAATACTAGTACAGAACATGTACTCGGATCATACATCTGTAATTTGTTGACCCGCTAGTCCATACACAACAATAAGCGAAAATTGCGTGACACCTCCACCCATTTAATTATTTTACTAAAAAAGTTGCTTCTTGACCCTGTCATCTCAATGGTTGTTAAGATATTCTTCTGTTGAGGTAGAAAAAAAAACATGCACATTCAAACCTCTCTAAGCAGTCAGTTAAAGAAAGAAGCAAAATTGGCTTATTAATTAATTTAGATTATAATCATATAACAGGCCAAAGCTGATAAACAAAAACAATATATCCAGACGGCAGTTTTTATTCTACTGGTTTAAAGTCACATTTGATACAGTTACATGAATACGTTAAATATTCTATTTCAATAACAAAATATTAATAACATAGTGAGTATGGTATCAACTTAACTTCTATATATTTCATTAAAATGCACTCATTTATCTAAGTGTTACACAAGTTTCGTTATCAAATAAACAGTAATTTTCGTTCGTACCGGATACGTATGTCTGCCATTTTACCTTTGGGAGATATTCCTATGGTTGACATTAAACTAGTATATCAGTAAAATGCACTTGTTAGCACAACGTACAGCTATTGTCAGAAGAGCTAGAACAATATAATTAGTTAGTTGTATGCAAAAAAAAAATGCAATATTGGTACCAGTGTTCCAATATTTGGTATCACTATATACTGATATAATTAAACCTTCAAAGAAACTTGGCTATGATAAAAACAGGGAAACATTCTTATCTCAACCTAATACATATGCATGATGTTCTTAAGTGATGTTGTAATAAGTTTATGTTCACATGTTGTTTTTATACTATCACAAATGACGTTGTAACATGTATATGTCTGCATTCACATGTTGTTCCCATCACAAATGACGTTGTAACATGTATATGTCTGTGTTCATATGTTGTTCCCATCACAAATGAAGTTGTAACATGTATATGTCTGTATTCACATGTTGTTCCCATCACAAATGACGTTGTAACATGTATATGTCTGTGTTCACATGTTGTTCCCATCACAAATGACGTTATATACTAACATGTATATGTCTGTGTTCACATGTTGTTCCCATCACAAATGACGTTGTAACATATATATCTGTGTTCACATGTTGTTCCCATCACAAATGGCATTGTAACATGTATATGTCTGTGTTCACATGTTGTTCCCATCACAAATGGCATTGTAACATGTATATGTCTGTGTTCACATGTTGTTCCCATCACAAATGACGTTATATACTAACATGTATATGTCTGTGTTCACACGTTGTTCCCATCACAAATGGCGTTGTAACATGTATATGTCTGTGTTCACATGTTGTTCCCATCACAAATGATCTTGTAACATGTATATGTCTGTGTTCACATGTTGTTCCCATCACAAACGACGTTTTAACATGTATATGTCTGTGTTCACATGTTGTTCCCATCACAAATGAAGTTGTAACATGTATATGTCTGTGTTCACATGTTGTTCTTATCACAAATGACGTTTTAACATGTATATGTCTGTGTTCACATGTTGTTTTTATCACAAATGACGTTGTAACATGTATATGTCTGTGTTCACATGTTATTCTTATCACAAATGATGCTTTAACATGTATATGTCTATGTTCTCATGTTGTTCCCATCACAAATGACGTTGTAACTTGTATATGTCTGTGTTCACATGTTGTTCTTACCACAAATGGTGTTTTAACATGTATATGTCTGTGTTCACATGTTGTTATCATCACAAATGACGTTTTAACATGTATATGTCTGTGTTCACATGTTGTTCCCATCACAAATGACGTTATATACTAACATGTATATGTCTATGTTCACATGTTGTTCTTATCACAAATGACGTTGTAACTTGTATATGTCTGTGTTCACATGTTATTCTTATCACAAATGACGCTTTAACATGTATATGTCTATGTTCACATGTTGTTCCCATCACAAATGACGTAACTTGTATATGTCTGTGTTCTCATGTTGTTCTTATCACAAATGAAGCTTTAACATGTATATGTCTATGTTCACATGTTGTTCCCATCACAAATTACGTTGAAACATGTATATGTCTGTGTTCATATGTTATTCTTATCACAAATGACGCTTTAACATGTATATGTCTATGTTCACATGTTGTTCCCATCACAAATGACGTTGTAACTTGTATATTTCTGTGTTCACATGTTGTTCTTATCACAAATGGTGTTTTAACATGTATATGTCTGTGTTCACATGTGGTTCTTATCACAAATGATGTTTTAACATGTATATGTCTGTGTTCACATGTTGTTCCCATCACAAATGACGTTATATACTAACATGTATATGTCTATGTTCACATGTTGTTCTTATCACAAATGACATTGTAACATGTATATGTCTGTGTTCACTTGTTGTTCCCATCACAAATGGCATTGTAACATGTATATGTCTGTGTTCACATGTGGTTCTTATAGCAAATGAAGTTTTAACATGTATATGTCTGTGTTCACATGTTGTTCCCATCACAAATGACGTTATATACTAACATGTATATGACTGTATTCACATGTTGTTCTCATCACAAATGACGTTGTAACATGTATATGTCTGTGTTCACATGTTGTTCCCATCACAAATGGCATTGTAACATGTTTATGTCTGTGTTCACTTGTTGTTCCCATCACAAATGACATTGTAACATGTATATGTCTGTGTTCACATGTTATTCCAATCACAAATGACATTGTAACATGTATATGTCTGTGTTCACATGTAGCTCCCATCACAAATGACGTTTTAACATATATATGTCTGTGTTCACATGTTGTTCCCATCACAAATGACATTGTAACATGTATATGTCTGTGTTCACATGTAGCTCCCATCACAAATGACGTTTTAACATGTATATGTCTGTGTTCACATGATGTTCCAATCACAAATGACATTGTAACATGTATATGTCTGTGTTCACATGTAGCTCCCATCATAAATGACGTTTTAACATATATATGTTTGTGTTCACATGTTGTTCCCATCACAAATGACATTGTAACATGTATATGTCTGTGTTCACATGTAGCTCCCATCACAAATGACGTTTTAACATGTATATGTCCGTGTTCACATGTTGTTCCCATCACAAATGACGTTATATACTAACATGTATATGTCTATGTTCACAGGTTGTTCTTATCACAAATGACGTTGTAACATGTATATGTCTGTGTTCACATGTAGCTCCAATCACAAATGACGTTTTAACATGTATATGTCTGTGTTCACATGTTGTTCCAATCACAAATGACATTGTAACATGTATATGTCTGTGTTCACATGTAGCTCCCATCACAAATGACGTTTTAACATATATGTCTGTGTTCACATGTTGTTCCCATCACAAATGACATTGTTACATGTATATGTCTGTGTTCACATGTAGCTCCCATCACAAATGACGTTTTAACATGTATATGTCTGTGTTCACATGTTGTTCCCATCACAAATGACATTGTAACATGTATATGTCTGTGTTCGCATGTAGCTCCCATCACAAATGACGTTTTAACATATATATGTCTGTGTTCACACGTTGTTCCAATCACAAATGATGCTGTAACATGTATTGTCTGTGTTTATTTGAAGTATATAATGTTATTACTCAATGACTTTTTTGTAAAACAGGAGATGACCTACTTATCCATGGTACGTGGGTAACAAGGGTAAATGCATGCTCTGCTGAGGCCGATCACCATCACAACTTTCAGTTTCCATCGACGTTATGGTGGGGCCATGTACATTATATTGTTCTGCTTTGATTATTTCAAAGCATCTGACAGTTCTAGAATAAAAGAAAACGTCATGTCTCAGGTAAGGTTATATTAAAGGGAGTATATAAAGATTTTTCAAAATTTAAAATTGTCTAAAATTGTATGCCCCAACCCCACTCTCAAAAAAAAATTGGGGTGGCATATAGTTATCGCAGCGTCTTCTGTTCTTCCGTCAGTCCTTTTAATTTGTCATGCATGTTTGCATTTTGTTAATACTTGGTCACACTTTGAGTTTGTTTTGACAACACTTTGAGTCTGTGTAAGATTTCGTGTTCGGTCTGTAACTTTGTCAGGCACAGATGTATTTTGTTAATACTTGCTACAAATGATCAACATAACATGACGACGTGCCGCTTGTAACACCCAGACTCCCACTTCAAAGGTCAAATCGATGGCTTGGTGCAAAACTATTTTAACTAGATTTTTGCAAATTGTTTAGGAGAAGGAAAAAACTGTTTTTTATTTTCTTCTTTAGACATTTTTGCTGATATTTTTCAAAATTCAAATGAAAACTGCACTATTTACAATATTAACAAGTGTAATCAATTAAAGCTTTAATATAGCTTGATTTATTTGTAAAAGTTTGAGTTACAATAGTGTTGCATTGAAAATTCAATAAAACTGAATTTATATTTGGTGCAAAACTAGTGTAACTCAAGTTACAATAGTTTTGCACCAAGTTTTATGAGATAAATGATTAATTTCTAAGTTAAAAAAAATATTGTAACTCAATATAAAACTGTTTAGAATTATGTTGTTATTAATCCAAAACTAATTTTAATTCTATTAAACGTTAACACAAACATATAAGATTATTTGAAATAAAGAAAAACTTATACAAAAGTGTATAAAGCTGTATTATTTATGTTTTAGCCTATAAATACAAAAATATTATAGTTCTCATGTTAACCATCAATTTACTAATGTCATTAACATTGTAAAGCATAATATTTCAGTTATGAAAGTATTCAATTATTTTAATATAAGTTAATATATATTTAATTATATTTTTTCAAATTCGTATTTATAAATTGAAATTGTGTAAATTTATGTAGTATGCAGATACTATCTGGACCACATCATAATCATAACTAACTGTCATGTTTAAGAATATGACATTTTGATATTAATATACCAGTAAATATCAAACAAGATTATAAAACTGTTATTTTCAGTCTCTTATAAATTTATTGACAAATTTTTACCTGGGATGCAATAGGCAGTTGAGATCAAATTGAGTACTACATGATTGTTTTGGTTAAAACCTCCTTGTTAGACAAATAGACAAAAAGATATAGATCTATATTTTATTTAGTTTAAAATTTGAAAAACATTATCATTTAAATTAAAACAAGCGGTAAGTGGGTACTGTGCCCCCATGGGCCCACTATACCAACATCACCAACAATTGTACCATCTACATTTGTCATACTAACTCCAATTCAAATTGCACCTTCAAAATCCATCATACCAAATTAATTAAACACTTTAAAATTTAGTCTTCATACATGTACAACTCCACCACCATGGTACTGTACCCTTTACACCCACCAAACTAACATTATTATACCCACTGTACCCTATACAACCACCATACCAACATCATCAACTCTACACTCTACTTCTAGTATACTAGCACCATTTTTAATGTCCGCTAAACCAAATCCATAAGACACTGATCCTTTACATTCATTACATGTATCGACTCCCATCATCATACCAACTCAGCTATCCACAGTGACTGTAACTTCAACATCCACCATACCAGCCCCACTACCCATTGCACCCACTACATCCATCATACTGACCAAATTAACTACTGAACCATTACACCCATCAATCTAGTACTATTATCGGCTGTAACATCTACATTCACTATATGGACTCTAATGCTCCCTCTACATTACTCCATTATATAGGTATTGTATTCTCTCTACCAACCATTATCTATAATACCAACCAGAATCCCATTACTTACTGTACCCTCTTCACCCACCATTCAGACTCAACTACATACTGTACCTTCTACATCAACAATACCAACAGCACTACCCACTGTGCCCTAAACATCCACCATACCAACTTCATTACTCACAATCCACATTATATCAACATCACTACCCACTTTACCCACTGTGTTCACCATACCAACATCAATACCTTCTGTTTCATGGACACTACATCCACCATACCATTTCAACTTTTCACTGTTCCTTCTACATCCTCTATAATTCTTTACTAATTTCACTACTCACTACCCCCTTAATATCAACATCACTTCCCGTTGCAACCATTACATTCATTATACCAACACCACTACTCAATGTCCACTCTGCATCTACCATACCAATATAACTACTCACTGTAATTACTACATCCACTATACCATATCAACCATCATAATCACTTATTGTTCTCTTTACACCTATAATACCAACTATACTACCAGATGTACCCTTTACAGACCCTAAACCGCTCAAGTACCCCATTTGCACGCAAATGGAGTGCACTGAGAGCGTAAATGGAGAGCGAACAAACCGCGAAGGAGCGCAAATTGAGCTCTGACGGAGCGGAACTGGACCGTAGCGAACGCTGGATTTTGAATAATAAAGACAGGCTGAGTGCACTCAGATACGCTGAGTGCACTCAGATGCGCAGTATATGCACTATACGCTAGACACAGTAAGATAACTGATAACTAAACTATTTGTGCGCTACTGAGTGCACTCGTTCATTCGGATACACTCTTCTTGCATTATTTGAGCGTGAAGTCAATAATCAAAATCGAGACAAATAAGAAATTTTCTGTTCACATAAATATAAACCTTGTAGTATATATAAATGTTTTTTTGGTATAACGCATGATAAAATAAATTTTGGTCAACAATTTATCAATTATATCATCAATATCAATATTGAGTTAATCAATATTATAAAGTTTATAAACCTATTATACAATAGACGACGCATCAGTGGTTACCCTAGGACCTCTCGAAACACAATTCAGTACCAGATCTTATAAAGGAGTGCACTGGAGAATGATATGCATAGGCTCTGAGCTTGCTTTACAATCAAGCTAAATTAAATTAATGTAAACTAAATGTATGTATGCCAAAAAAACAAGACAGGCCGAATAATAATGATGATAATAATAATATTATGAAAAAATTTGCATTTTTTAGTATTGATTTTGACTTTATATTTCTTATTGAATCACATGTCATGGTTAAATTAAGATTCATTAATCTTGTACTAATTATAATTAAAATACACGCATGCATCTAATATAAAAACTGACAAATCAAGAAGTCAATATATATCTATTTTAATAACAGATCCAATGATAATAATATTTTAAAAAAAAAATAAAACAAATAATAATAATATTACAAATAAATACTACATTTTCATTAGTTTTAAAATTGTAGGATTGTTTTTATCTTGTGAAATTAACAATTCTGGTTTTTAGTTTTATCTGTTTTTTTATCAAAAGATATACTGACATTCATCTCCTACAGATTGGGATGTCATTGACTTGTTTATTTAACCCACGGGACTAATGACATTAACAGACAAAAACTGCAAACTGTCAAAACTGTCAAATATGTTCATAATTTATAATAAATGCATTTGTTACGTAAAATAAAACAACTAAATCGTAAGTATATTGCCCAAGCATGCACGTTGATTTATTTTTGTTTTAAATGTATTTATTTTACATCAAAGTCAAGATCCAGAATGCCAGATGTGGTAAATTGACAGCACTAGGTACACATCCCTTAATACGTGTGTCACACTTTCTACCAGTTATATTTTATAACAAGGGATTTTCGTTTCGTTAATATAATGATATAAATATCATGGGATTACATACTAAAGTATCATTCTGAAACCTCGAATAACCAATATCTTAAATGAATTTGTTTGATTTGTTGTTAATTGGCTGGCAGTTTTTTTTATATCTTTTCTTTTCAATTACATACTGCGGGTTCAATTAAGATTCTTCCGTCGGGCACTAATAACAATCAAAATGAAAGCATCCGCAGGGTTCTTCCGTTGGCAATAGACCGGTTAAAGTCACCGCTTTGGCGTATAATTTAATTGACACGGCTCTCACTGGCATGTGACATAATGTAATTAACACCATGGGTGTCTGTACTGCTGCATGTCATATAAGTAGCGTTTTAGCACAGTGGGTATATTTTCAAACAAGTTTAATATAGTTTGTATTTCAATTAATATATTGACATGAATCATACTATCAGTAAAAAAATAATTTGAGAAATACTGAAAAAAGGTTCATTTCAGGTACATATATATACATAATGATAACGAAAATATTTATTAAATCTTATAATATCAGAATATCTTTTTTAAGTTTAGTTAATGAAGCCACATTTAGACCCAAATCTAGAAAAACACTACAAGATTATTATTTTTCAAAAATAATTTATTA
Organism: Panopea generosa; assembly: GCA_029582155.1. Classification (NCBI taxonomy): domain Eukaryota; kingdom Metazoa; phylum Mollusca; class Bivalvia; order Adapedonta; family Hiatellidae; genus Panopea; species Panopea generosa. The sequence goes on along the minus strand of CM055909.1, from coordinate 57,101,673 downwards.
TTTTATATGTCAAATCCCATTGCATGAATTATAGTAAATTTTTCATCACCCATGCAGTGCATAATTTTATTATTGATTATAAAGCTGATTTTAGTTTGAACATTAACAAAAAACAGTGACAAATCCACCTATTGTTATGTCACTGCTTATACTGATCAAATGAATGGATTTCTGTTAATCCAAAGACGTATAAGCGGTATTGAATTATTAATAACAATTAAAATATATTTAGTTTATGTTGATGATGTATCTATAAATTTTGTGGATAAATTATTTTGCTTTCCTGTAAAAAACGGCTTACGATTATCAAAGAAGTTACTGACACAAACACATTTCGATCTGGATAGTTGAAGTCGGTAGAACGTGCGATATTCTTTGAAATATAGACTCTTCCATTAATTTTCGCTATTAGCAGTAATGGTTTATCCGAAATTTACAACCTTTCGCCCAGCGGGTGACACAATATGTAGACAAACAATCGGATTATGAATTCAATTACCTTGACTAAATCCCATGGATACATTTTATGTATTGCTCCATTCTTAACAGCTTCATTTAAAAAGTCAATATGGAATCATTTTAAGAGTTGAGAGGTTGCGATTGGTTATGGGCCGGATACCGAACTGAGCAGACTGAACGATGAGTGAACGCTGATCGAGCGAAGCGAACGCTGAGAGGAGTATAAAATAAAGATAGTAAACATCGCTCATGAGGGAATACTTGCATTTGTGAGTGCATTAAATTAACAGCACTTAATCGAGTGCACGCAAACGGAGCGTAAACAGAGTGCAAACTGAGCGTGAATGGAGTGCAATTATGGGGTACTTGAGCGGTTTAGGGTCTGTACAACCTCCATATCAACTACACTACTAGCTTTAATATTGATACCCACCATACCAACTACACTACCAGCTGTACTCTTTATACTCACATTACCAACTGCACTACCAGCTGTACCCTCCATACTTATAATACCAACTACACTACAAGCTGTACCCTTTATTCTCACATTAACAACTACACTACCAGATGTACCCTCCACACCTAGAATATAAACTACACTACCAGCTATAACCTCCATACTCGAAATACCAACTACACTACCAGCTGTACCCTTTATACACACATTACCACCTACAATACCAACTGTAACCTCCACACCCAGAATACAAACTACACTACCAGCTATACCCTCCATACTCACAATACAAACTACACTACCAGCTGTACCCTTTATACTCACATTACCACCTACACTACCAACTGTGCCCTCCACACCCAGAATACAAGAACACTACCAGCTATACCCTCCATACTCACAATACCAACTACACTACCAGCTGTACCTTCTTCACCCACCATACCAACTATGCTACCAGTCTACTTCTATACTCACCATACTAACTGTACTACCAGCTGTACCCTTTACACCCACCATACCAACTATACTACCAGCTGTACTGTTTTTGCCCATGATATCATCGACACAAACCAGATGTACCCTCTTCACCCACAATATCAACTACATTTCCAGTTGTACCATCTACACCCACTATAAAAACTATGCTATCAGCCATACCCTGTACACCCATCATAGCAACTATGCTACCAGCTCTACACCCACTATACCAACAACATTACCAGCTGTACCCTCTACATCCACAATATCAATTATGCTACCAGTCATATACTCTACACCCACTATACCATCTATGCTACAAACCATACCCTCTACACCCACAATACCAACAACACTACCACCTGTACCCACTTCATCCACAATACCAACTACACTACCAGCTGTACCTGCTTCATCCACAATACCAACTACACTACCAGATGTACCTGCTTCATTCACAATACCAACTGCACTAGCAGCTGTACCATCTACACTCACAACACCAACAACGCTATCAGCTGTACCTTCTACTCCCACCATACCAACTAAACTACCTACTGTAACCTCTACACCCACTTTACCAACAACGCTACCAGCTGTACCTTCTACACCCACAGTTGCGACTACACTACCAGCTGTACTGTCTACACCCATAATACCATCTACACTACCAGCTGTACTCTCTTCACCTATCATACCAACTACACTACCGGCTGTACCCTCAACACCCACAATACCAACTACATTACTAGCTGTACCCTCAGTACCCACCATACCAACTTTGTTACATGTCATACTCTCAACACCCACTTTACCAACTATGCTACAAGCCATACCCTCTACACCCATCATACCAACTACGCTACCAGCTGTACCCTCAACACCCACCATACCAGTTATGTTACATGTCATACCCTCTTCACCTACCATACCAGCTACACTACCAGCTGTACCCTCAACACCCACCATACCAACTATGCTACCAGTTGTACCATACACACCCACTATACCAACTATAATACCAGCCATACTCTCTACACCCACCATACCAACTACACTACCAGCTGTACCATCAACACCCACCATATCAACAATGCTACCAGTTGTACCATACACACACACACTATACCATCTACACTACCAGCCATACCCTCTACACCTACCATACCAACTACATTACCAGCTGTACACTTTACACCCACCATACCAACTACCCTGCCAGCTGTACCCTCAACACTCACCATACCAACTATACAGTTGTACAATCCACACCCACCATACCAACAATGCCACCACATGTACACTCAACATCCACCATACCCACTACACTACCAGATGTACCCTTAACACCCACACTACCAACTATAGTACCAGATGTACCCTCTACACCCATTATACCCCCTATACTACCAACTGTACCTTCTACAACCACAATACCAGCTACAGTACCAGCTGTACCCTCTACACCCACCATACCAACTACAGTACCAGATGTACCCTCTACACCCTCCATACCAATTACAGTACCAGCTGTACCCTCAACACCCTCCATACCAAATACAACATCCTGATGTACCCTCCTGATCCATCTTACCGGCTACACTACCAGCAGCTGTACCCTCTACACCAACCATACCAACTACACTACCAGCTGCTGCTGTACCCTCTAGATCCACTTTACCATCTCAACTATCTGCAGTACACTCTGTATCTACTCAACTATCTGCAGTACACTCTGTATCCACCATACCCCATACCAACCCCACTACCCACATTGTGCTAATTTATTCAATTGGTATAATTAAATGTTAACTCTGAGTAACCAAGGTTTATCGAAATCTAAAATATATTGTTTTGGTTCTTTAACAGCCATTTTAAAATAATTATATAATGTTGACTTCTAGTAATGATATATTAAAAAGAATAATACTGAGTGTACCAGGTAATTAGAATAATATCTCATTCTGGAAGTATTCAAAAGGGATAATATATTGGTTAAGTAAAGTTATAATTGGTATAAATTATAATTGGTATAAATTAAAAGTGTGTTGAGTGTTATTGTTAGATTTTTATTTAAACAAATGCAAACCAAAAAATTCACTGTAAATTTTGATAATCAGATTTTTTAACAAAATATCAACAAATGGTTCTTTTTTAGCACAATAACTATATTAATCATCCATTTCCTTGTCACTTATGTCCAAATCAATAAAACATTTAACATACTCATCTGACTAAAATTACTTTTTTATCAAAGTCAAATGTTTTCAAAGATTAAGTTAAAAAAAAGAAAGAGTCTCTATACCTGTATTTCTTCAGAATCTTGAAAGATTTTCCTGAACTATCATTTGAAACTTGTATTGCAATATTCTTGGACAAAATAAAAGTGTGGTTATACATGATAACTGGGTTTAATAAAATTTAAATTCAAGTTACAATAGTTTTACACTGGTATAAATAAGGTTTCCAAGATATTATTTGGTGCAAAACTATTTTAACTCAAGTTAAAGAATTAGTGTATTTGAGATACAATATTTTCACCAAAAGTGAATATCTTCAAAACTATTTAAAATATTACAACCAAATTTTAACACAAGATGCACATTGTAAAACTAGAGTAATTTATGCAAAAAAACGAATTTTTGAAAAAAACGGAGTTACAATAGTTTTGCGCTGAGCCCTCGAAGTTCACAATTTAACTTTGTTTGACAACAATTTCAGTCTGTATGAGATTTCATGTCCAGCTTGTAACATTGTCATGAATAGATGAATTTTAAAAATACTTGCTACAAATAATATGACGACATGTGGCGCGTAACTCCCAGACTTCAAAGATCAATGTTACAATTTAACTTTGACTACACTTTCAGTCTGCTTGATATTTCGTGTCCCGTCTGTAACTTTGTAACCTACAGACAAATTTCAAAAACACTTTGCTCAATTCATAAGCATGACATGATGAAATGTCGCGCATAAGACCCACACCTGTAGCTCAAAGGTCAAGGTCACAATTCAACTTTGTTTGACCATACATTTAGTCTGCTTTAGATTTCATGTCCAGTCTGTAGCTTTGTCATGTATGGATATCTTTCAAAAACACTTTGCTAAATTCACTATCATGACGTGACAACATGTCATGTGTAAGACCCACACCCATACCTTAAAGGTCAAGGTCACACTTTGTGTTTGTTTGATAACACTTTGAGTCTGTGTGAGATTTCGTGTACAGCCTGTAACTTTGTTATGCATAGATGGATTCTTTATACACTTGCTAAAATGAGCTACATAACATGGCGACATATCGCGCGTAACACTTTCAGTCTGTTTTATTTCATGTCCGGCCTGTAACTTTGTAACCTATGGATCAATTTCAAAATCACTTGGCTAACTGGATCATCATGATATGATGACGTATTGCGTGTAAAACCCAGAACCTTAAGGACTCACACCACTATTATCTCCCTTGAGTACTCCGGACCTACAGATGAAGGAGGTAGAAATAAAACTTTAGTTCTCTTTTTCTTCTTTTTTCAAGGCTTTGTACTGTAGTGTTTTGTTTTTTGCTAGCATGAGTTAAATAGTCAGTATTTAAGAAATCACCACTGAAAATTTGATGCTGATACCAGCTTTCTGGACAACTCTGTGTCATTTCAGAATTGTTGGTTCGAACCGCATCTAGGGCGAATAGTTGACATATTATTACTCTGGAAATTGATAGGTCTCACAAAAGCATTGAATTTAAAAAAAAACAACCTGGTCAAGGTATACTTTTTTTCCTTTATAATTGCATATCTTGAACAGTGAAGAATTTGAGCCCAGACACATGCTGCAGAATTTAATTTTTCACTCTGTTTTGGACATAAATGTTACAATAGAGCCCTATGGGAAATGGGTGTGAGACGTTAAGCTTCCTTGGAGGTCAAGGTCACATTTTCAATTTGTTTGATATTTTGTGTCTGATCTGTAACTTTGTCTTTGATTTGGCTCAATTGATCAAGATGACATGACAATGTGTCGCACGTAAGACCCAGACCCGTACCTTAAAGGCCATGGTCACACTTTGCGTTTGTTCAACAACACTTTGAGTCTGTATGAGATTCCAAATCCAGTCTGTAACTGTCTCATACATGGATGGATTTCAAAAACACTTGGCTCAATTTATCAATTGATCAACATGACATGACAAAATGTGGCGTTAAGACTCTCAGAGCCTTACCTTAGGTCAAGGTCACCATTTTAGTTTGTTTGATATTTCATTTCTGGTCTGCAACTTTGTGTAACATGGAGGGATTTTAAAATAGCGTGATCAACATGACATGATGATGTGTCACCTGCATTTACCTGTAGAAATACCCAGACCTTTACATTAGATGTCATGGTCAAGGTAACACAAAGGTCAAGGTTACACTTTAATGTAAAAAAACATGAAATTGCGTGTCTACAGTCCATGGCTCTTGTTATTCATAGATACATTGCTACCTATTATAAAATATATAATTCACAGACCATTTGGGGGGTATGCGACACTTACCAGTGACATTTCTTGTTGTTTTTTTCTTTCAAAGCTGGTAATATATATTGTTTTGTTTGGGTGAGATAAATAGACTCATTACATTCAAATACTCACATGACATCACGCTATTTCCAAAGGACGACAACAAGACAACACCAACATACATAAGAAAAGGATTCATGATCATACAATTTTACTAATGGGGTTCCAAACCTTGGTATTACTGTTTTGACAGTGCCTGGTTTCCCATACGAAACACTGCGATTCCAGGTGGGAACAACTTCATCTTAATCTAATACCCATCCAAGTTATTATTATGATATATATATATATATCAAACATTGCGCTGTTACAAATATTCACCAGTATGTATATAGGATTAATTTTTTTTTTCTGATTTGTATGCATGTGTAAAGAATATGAAATAAAAAAGTCGAATAAAGTCTGGGGGATGTAAAAATTGTACGTTAATTGACATTCTTTACACTTGTATTAAACAGAATCATGAATTTAATTCTAACTCTGACGACAAATTATTATCAAATTAGTTGCAGACGCCCGCTTAAGTAAAAATATTCATAAAAAATAACCATCCGTTCTATATATAATAAGCGCGAAGGAATACATAACTAGAAAAATACTAAATACTCAACGGGTTTTATCGTGTAATAAAAGTCTTGAGATATTGGCGTTATCCGATGAGAATGTTTCAAATACATATATGAAAGTGAGATTGCAGGTATTTACAACTAAAATCCAAGCTATATAGCATGACTGATTATTTTTATACAGGAGATGGACGTCTGTTAGTTGTCATGAAGACGACCTAGTGGCAGAGACATGTTGGCCTGTCTGAAGTCGTACCAAGCTTTTAAAAGTTCTAGAATAAAAGAAACATCAAGTTAAAAGTAAGGTTTTATTACTTTAATTCTGAAAATATCATGTACTTGTTTTGGGGAATATGGCATTTTACATTACTGTATCTGATGATATCATGATATCTAACTTGTAAATGTGCAACTGAAGTTGTATTTATGAAAGCAAAAACACAATAGATAAAAAAGCACTGAAGAGGATGCGGGTAAAACTCAATTATTAGTTTAGGTCGTGTTATGGTCCCCTTTTTAGCTTGCCAGGACAAATTTCTAAGGAGAGCTATTGCCATGACCCCGGCGGCGTTGTCGGCGGCGGCGTCTGTAGACACCTTGGTTAAACTTTTGCGTTTAAGTTTAACATATCTATGCAATCACTCATTGGATATGAATGAAACTTTGCATGTGTGTTCGCCATCATTGGTGGAACACACAGAGACAAGAACCATAACTCTGGATTGCATTTTGGCAGAGTTATGGCCCTTTTTCGACTTAATTATTCAGGTTAAAGTTTTTATCAGGTAAGATATCTATGCAACCACTCATTGGATATGAATGAAGCTTTGCATGTGTGTTCACAATTATCAATGGAACATACAGAGACAAGAATCATGACTCTGGATTGCATTTTGGCAGAGTTATGGCCCTTTTTCGACTTAATTATTCAGGTTAAAGTTTTTTATCAGGTAAGATATCTATGCAACCACTCATTGGATATGAATGAGACTTCACATGTGTGTTTACCATCAACGAGGGAACACACAGAGACAAGAGCCTTAACTCAGGGTTGCATTTTGGTAAAGTTATGGCACTTTTGTACTTATTTTTCGTCTGTAGACACCCAGGTTAAACTTCTGCCTCCAATCTCAATCTTTGCATGGGTGGTGAGTTTTATCCCAATGGCGAGCTTTGTTGTCATCTGACAACTCTTGTTAACTTTATTTTACGTTTATATAACAAGAAATTGTCTCACTCAACATGTAATTAATCAACAAAACACCATTTGTGTGTTCACTATGTAAGTGGGATAACTCCGACTTTATTTGTAGGCAGAATTATTTCCCCTTCTATACTTTATTTTACAAATTTCTCAGTTACTACGTGTAATTAACCAACACAGCTTCCTGTGTGTGTGTTCACTACCATTAAAGGGACTCAGGGGTATAAAGAGTGGAATAGCTCCGACTTGAATTTAGGCAGAATTATGGCCCCTTTTTACCATTTTTTTTAAGTTATATAACAAGCAGTTGTCTCAGTAACTACCTGTAATTAATTAACAAAACAATCTGTGTTGGTGTTCACTACCATAAACGAACTCAGGGGTATAAGAGGGATAACTGACTTAATTTTAGGTAGAATTATGGCCCCTTTTTACCGGTTTTACGTTATATAACAAGCAGTTGTCTCGGTAATTACCTTTAATTAATTAACAAAACAACCTGTGTTGGTGTTCACTACCATAAATGAACTCAGGGGTGTAAGAGGGATAACTCCGACTTGATTTTAGGTAGAATAATGGCCCCTTTTTTACCTTTTTTTACATTATATAACAAGCACTTGTCTCAGTAACTACCTGTAATTAATCAACAAAACCTCCTGTGTTGGTGTTCATTACCATAAATGAACTCGGGGGTATGAGAGGGATAACTCCGACTTGAATTAAGGGAGAATTATGGCCCCTTTTTACCGTTTTTTTACGTTATGTAATAAGCACTTGTCTCAGTAACTACCTGTAATTAATCAACAAAACTTCCTGTGTTGGTGTTCACTACCATAAATAAACTCAGGGGTATAAGAGGGATAACTCTGACTTGATTTTAGGTAGCATTATGGCCCCTTTTTACCGTTTTTTATATTATATAACAACAATTGTCTCTGTAACTACCTGTAATTATTTAACAAAACAACCTGTGTTGGTGTTCACTACCATCAAGGAACTCAGGGGTATAAGAGGGATAACTCTGACTTGATTTTAGGTAGAATTATGGCCCCTTTTTACTGTTTTTTACGTTATATAACAAGCAGTTGTCTCGGTAACTACCTGTAATTAATTAACAAAACAACTTGTGTTGGTGTTCACTACCATAAAGGAACTCAGGGGTATAAGAGGGATAACTCCGACTTGATTTTAAAGAGAATTATGGCCCCTTTTTTACCTTTTTTTACATTACATAACAAGCACTTGTCTCTGTAACTACCTGTAATTAAATTAACAAAACGTCCTGTGTTGGTGTTCACTACCATAAACAAAATCAGGGGTATAAGAGGGATAACTCCGACTTGATTTTAGGTAGAATTATGGCCCCTTTTTACCATTTTTTATATTATATTACAAGCACTTGTCTCTGTAACTACCTGTAATTAATTAACAAAACAACCTGTGTTGGTGTTCACTACCATAAATGAACCCAGGGGTATAAGAGGGATAACTCCGACTTGATTTTAAAGAGAATTATGGCCCCTTTTTTACCTTTTTTTACATTATATAACAAGCACTTGTCTCTGTCACTACCTGTAATTAATTAACAAAACAACCTGTGTTGGTGTTCACTACCATAAATAAACTCAGGGGGTATAAGAGGGATAACTCCGACTTGATTTTAGGTAGAATTATGATAACTTTTTACTGTTTTTTATATTATATAACAAGCACTTGTCTCTGTAACTACCTGTAATTAATTAACAAAACAACCTGTGTTGGTGTTCACTACCATAAATGAACTCAGGGGTATGAAGGGATAACTCCGACTTGATTTTAGGTAGAATTATGGCCCCTTTTTTACCTTTTTTTACATTATATAACAAGCACTTGTCTCTCTAACTACCTGTAATTAATTAACAAAACAACCTGTGTTGGTGTTCACTACCATAAACGAACTCGGGGGGTATAAGAGGGATAACTCCGACTTGAATTTAGGCAGAATTATGGCCCCTTTTTACCTTTTTTTTTACGTTATGTAACAAGCATTTGTCTCAGTAACTACCTGTAATTAATCAACAAAACCTCCTGTGTTGGTGTTCACTACCATAAACGAACTCAGGGGGTATAAGAGGGATAACTCTGACTTGATTTTAAGTAGAATTATGGCCCCTTTTTACCTTTTTTTACGTTAAATAATTAGCACTTGTCTCTGTAACTACCTGTAATAAATTAACAAAACAACCTGTGTTGGTGTTCACTACCATAAACAAACTCAGGGGTATAAGAGGGATAACTCTGACTTGATTTTAGGTATATTATGGCCCCTTTTTACCGTTTTTTACATTATATAACAAGCAGTTGTCACAGTAACTACCTGTAATTAATTAACAAAACAACCTGTGTTGGTGTTCACTACCATAAATGAACTCAGGTGTATAAGAGAGATAACTCTGACTTGATTTTAGATAGAATTATGGCCCCTTTTTACTGTTTTTTACGTTATATAACAAGCAGTTGTCTCGGTAACTACCTGTAATTAATTAACAAAACAACTTGTGTTAGTGTTCACTACCATAAAGGAACTCAGGTGTATAAGAGGGATAACTCCGACTTGATTTTAGGTAGAATTATGGCCCCTTTTTACCGTTTTTTATATTATATAACAAGCACTTGTCTCTGTAACTACCTGTAATTAATTAACAAAACAACCCGTGTTGGTGTTCACTACCATAAATAAACTCAGGGGTATAAGAGGGATAACTCCGACTTGATTTTAGGTAGAATTATGGCCCCTTTTTACCGGTTTTTACATTATATAACAAGCAGTTGTCTCAGTAACTACCTGTTATTATTTAACAAAACAACCTGTGTTGGTGTTCACTACCATAAACGAACTCAGGGGTATAAGAGGGATAACTGACTTGATTTTAGGTAGAATTATGGCCCCTTTTTATAGTTTTTTTACATTATATAACAAGCAGTTGTCTCTGTTACTACCTGTAATTAATTAACAAAACAACCTGTATGTGTTCACTACCATTAAGCACAGGTATATATACTATATAAGTGGGATAACTCCGACTTGATTTAAGATAAAATTATGCCTCATTCAATCCAAAAAGTTTGGGACCTACTTGCGGAAGGACGGTGGTGGCCCAGCTGAAATTTATTCTGAGGTCTTCCTCAACCGATAAAACTGCATGGTGGATATGCAATATATTACCTGAAATATGTTGACGGTTGCGTTAAATCCCATTAAAAAACTTAAAATATGGTGATCTGACAAGATCCCATCTCAGTACCTATGCACGTCATACATCAACGAAACTTCACAATTGTTGCCAGTGAGATGTTTTGCTTGTATTGCCAGAGATAAATGGTAGTTACACCCGCTACTAATTGCAAAGTTAGTGATTTGGGGTTACGCTGTTTGAAACATTATTCTCCGGGATAGTTAATATTTTTTTTCAATACAATTAACAAAAGTTGTTAACCAAACATGCGGATGTATAGTGTTACCAAATTTTATAAAAAATAATAAAGAAGAAACTTAATTATTTTACAAAGTCCGACTTTTAAATTCCCTACGTGTATGTATTATTTCCCCTATTATACTTATAAATTTTATTAAAGTGGTTTAGAAAAACCTGTATTCTCCAACAGTCATTGCTGTACCTTTTTCTGTTCGTTTATATAGCATGTTCATAGCTACAACAGTTATATATTCATTGACATTTCGAAAAAAGCCTTCATATAAGTGTCCACTTCATAGTCATTTAATGGCTAATTGTTGTGGCAAGCAAGCTTCAAAACTCTCAGGGGAACATCTCAAAGCTGCCGTCCTTCCTTCAGAGATTGAAAATGTCAATAGACCTCTAGTATGGTCATATGAGAGACAGTTTTAATTATGTCATTTCTTTAAATTTTTAAGCATTTGCAATGTCTTAGACTTAAGTTAAATGGACAACAGATTAAACTGGAATACATTAAAAATGAGTAAAAGTATAAATTTGAGTTTGTAAAATTATCAAACTGATTATTGTTTACGTTTCAGTTGAGAGAAACACAGGCTGGTTGAGTTACCACTACTCTCCTTTCCATCGTTCGTATATAACTATGTGGTGATTTAAATGAAGAAGAAATTGTTAGATGACTTTGGAGAGTCAGTTACCACCAAGACCAGTAGTAACAGTTCAGTCAGGTTTGGAACAATAAACCCATAGTGTTAATAAAAAGGACTGTATCTCTAGGACAACACTTCTCATTTGAACATCAACGTGACAGGAAGATGATATTACTCTGTAAATTACCCAGTGACATTCAGTTGTCAAGACAACTTGATTGATGAAGAATTGCATTACATTATATCGAGGGGTTAATGCCAGAACCAGCCATCTCTACATTTATACATTTTTCAGGAATGCAATTTTTCTTTCTCAAATTTGTAAAATTTGACTTTTTGAAACTCTGACCTTGCAGTTATCAAGAAAAAATATGCTTAAATATCATATATTAAATTTAGATATATGTCTGTACCCGTTAAGTCATCGAAATTTTATAATCTTTTTCTGGCTCTATCAAAGTGGTGTTCTAGGCTTTCTACTATTCAAACCAAATCGATACATACAAAGAAAGCTGGTTTTGGTTGAAATACATTTGAAGCGAAATTTTTTCATTTGTTTCTGTCAAAACATGCTATAGCTAGAAAGACTGTTTGGGAATGACACATTTTGAGAAAAAGGCATCGTTTTAAAATGCCATAACATGATATAACAAGTTATTGTATTCTGTCACTCATGTTAGCTGAAGAAAAACTAAAATAAAGATTTGCCAAAAACATCTTTATAACAATAACTGTATATGGTTGGTATCAAAAGTAACTAAAATGCTTATAGATCTGAGGAATGAACCCGCTATAACAATATAAGACAATAACTGTATATGGTTGGTATCAAAAGTTACTAAAATGCTTATAGATCTGAGGAATGAACCCGCTATAACAATATAAGACAATAACTGTATATGGTTGGTAACAAAAGTAACTAAAATGCTTACAGATCTGAGGAATGAACCCGCTATAACAATATAAGACAATAACTGTATATGGTTGGTAACAAAAGTAACTAAAATGCTTACAGATCTGAGGAATGAACCCGCTATAACAATAACTATATGGTTGGTATCAAAAGTAACTAAAATGCTTACAGATCTGAGGAATGAACCCGCTATAACAATATAAGACAATAACTGTATATGGTTGGTAACAAAGGTAACTAAAATGCTTACAGATCTGAGGAATGAACCCGCTATAACAATATAAGACAATAACTGTATATCTTAGTATACCAAGTGATTAAAGCAGTTAAAACAAACATAAGGATGTAGATAACTCCATATACCATGACAGTTACTTTACTGGTTTGGTTTAAATATATTTTATTTCTATTTATATAAATGAGGTTGGGTCACAAGTTCTTCCAACATTAGTTTCGGCCCTCCCCCTACAGTTCGACGTATAACATACAGAGCACAGATACTTTAGTCTGTGTGTCAAATTTTGGTTAGAAGACGGGCCTCGGTAATATTCCTTATATTCTATTGGAATTATTCCCAATTTGCAGAGCTGGATCAAATCTTTCTTTTTGGATGAAGACATAGAAATTTTATTTCCTCAGTATAGATCTTGTTCTTCACAACTGGGATTTTTTTGCCTCAAACCAATAAACTTGACCTTTTGGAACTCTTCATCCATGTTGTACTTGAAGAATCATGCATCAGGGTCTTCTTCTGTGTACCTTGTCCATCTCATTTTGGTCCAATCAACTTTCATCCTGCTTTAGATCGTCGAGGTGTCGTCACTGTGTTGCCATTTCCTTAAAGTTAATAAAATCGGTGAACTTCATTGGCACGACATTGTATGGAGCCTCTCGTCTTGCCATAAGAAGAACTGTGTCTCACTGTGAGGGTTCATACATTTCAGTTTTCCTTTTCGCATATTCTATAGCAGCATGCACTTCCATGTGTGGGTGTGGCCACTTTCTAAGAACTTGTGGTTAATGACTTTGATGTTATCAATTGCTGTTACAACATGAAGAAAACAGCTAGCAACAGTAAGGTTTATATTCCATCTGCTACAGGCATCTGAGTACAAGACCACATGTTCAACATTAGCAGGCAATGACTTAAGGTGAAGTAGAAGGCATGTTGCTATTTCTGAAGATTCCCCTTTCCCATTTACTTCTGACCAGAGGTAGCAACCTGTACTGGGCCAGTATCCATCTGTTCTAAGGTTATCTACTTCAGTTACATACTCCTCTACAAAAAATCGCTTCTGGGTATTCGTGCAAGACTTTTCTTAATTCTGAAGCAGTAAAACCTGTAGGACTGGAAATTACAACAGCTTCGAAAAAGCAGTTACCAAATGGTAAAACATTTACTCTGTTTACTAGGTTATTGCTGTTTGATAGCTGATGCAATTGGTTTGTATGCATTTGCAGAAGGTCTTTGTTAATGGACGCTTCTTGTTCACTTAATTGCATGACATTTTTATCTGTTCAACAGCTTCATCATTCTCGACCACGTTGGTACTTATAGTTGGTACATTAGTGCTAGATTTCTTTATTTCTGATGCAATACTTCTAGACCTTTTAACTGATCTCTCCAACATTCTTTTAAACCATTAAAATTTTGTTCTTCTGGATCATTTCGAAATTTCACCATTATACTTACTGTCTGTTGAGTTAAGATCTTTTGTGTCAGGTTTGTAAGTATCACTGTCAGAATCAGTTACCATTACTTTCTGTAACTTTTTAACATAATGGCTAAGAGTCGTATCATCAACCAAACTACTAATATACTTCATTTTCTGTCTTGTTTTTCGTTTATTTGGTCTTTTTGGCCCATTTTTTCGTTAATATTCCATCAGTCCCTTTGTTCTGTTCTGAATTATCTATGAATGGATGGCAATGGTCATTCACAGTCACACTACTGTGAAGTTGTGCTGTAGACTCGTATGCCGCTTAGCCCGGGATGTCATAATGCCATTCGTAATAGGCTCGTCTGGTGTTTCACACTGATGGGTATTATGGTCAGTTCCAGCAGGCTTGTTCAGGGCTTCACACTGAGATGTAATGTGGTCACTCGTAGTAGGCTCGTATGGTGTTTCACACTGAGGTGTATTATGGTCAGTTCCAGCAGGCTTGTTCAGGGTTTCACACTGAGATGTAATGTGGTCACTCGTAGTAGGCTCGTCTGTTGTTTCGCACTAAGATGTATTATGGTCAGTCCCAACAGGTTTGTTTAGTGTTTCACACTGAGATGTAATGTTGTCACCCGTAGTAGGCTTGTCTGGTGTTTCAGACATAGATGTTTTATGGTCAGTCCCAGCAGGCTTGTTCAGGGCTTCACACTGAGATGTAATGTGGTCACTTGTAGTAGGCTCGTATGGTGTTTCACACTGAGGTGTATTATGGTCAGTTCCAGCAGGCTTGTTCAGGGTTTCACACTGAGATGTAATGTGGTCACTCGTAGTAGGCTCGTCTGTTGTTTCGCACTGAGATGTATTATGGTCAGTCCCAACAGGTTTGTTTAGTGTTTCACACTGAGATGTAATGTTGTCACCCGTAGTAGGCTTGTCTGGTGTTTCACACATAGATGTTTTATGGTCAGTCCCAGCAGGCTTATTCAGGGTTTCACATTGAGATGTATTATTGTCAGTTTTGCAGGCTTGGCTTGTTCAGGGTTTCACACTGAGGTGTAATGTTCTCACTCGTAGTAAGCTCGTCTGGTGTTTTACATAGAGATGTTTTATGATCAGTTACAGCAGGCTTGTTTACACACTGAAATGAAATGTTGTCATTCGTAGTAGGCTCGTCTGGTGTTTCACACATAGATGTTTTATGGTCAGTCCCAGCAGGCTTGTTCAGGGTTTCACATTGAGATGTATTATTGTCAGTTTTGCAGGCTTGGCTTGTTCAGGGTTTCACACTGAGATGTAATGTTCTCACTCGTAGTAAGCTCGTCTGGTGTTTCACACAGAGATGTTTTATGATCAGTTACAGCAGGCTTGTTTACACACTGAAATGAAATGTTGTCACCCGTAGCAGTTTTGTCTGGTGTTTCACACTGAAAATGTATTATGGTCAGTCCCAGGAAGCTTGTTCAGGGTATCACTCGGAGATTTATTATGGTCAGTCCCAGCAGGCTTGTACAGGGTTTCACATTGAGAAGTATTATTGTCAGTCCCAGCAGGCTTGTTCAGGGTTTCACATTGAGATGTAATGATGTCACTCGTAGTAGTAGTCTGGTGTTTCACACTGAGATGTATTATGGTCAGTCCCAGCAGGCTTGTTCAGGGTTTCACACTGAGATGTAATATTGTCACTCATAGTAGGCTCGTATGGTGTTTCACACTGAGATGTATTATGGTCAGTTCCAGCTGGCTTGTTCAGGGTTTCACTTGGAGATGTATTATGGTCAGTTCCAGCTGGCTAGTTCAGGGTTTCACACTGAGATGTAATGTTGTCACTCGTAGAAGGCTCGTCTGGTGTTTCGCACTGAGATGTATTATGGTCAGTTCCAGCAGGCTTGTTCAGGGTTTCACTCGGAGATGTTTTATGGTCAGTCCCAGCAGGCTTGTTCAGGGTTTCACATTGAGATGTAATGATGTCACTCGTAGTAGTAGTCTGGTGTTTCACACTGAGATGTATTATGGTCAGTCCCAGCAGGCTTGTTCAGGGTTTCACACTGAGATGTAATATTGTCACTCATAGTAGGCTCGTATGGTGTTTCACACTGAGATGTATTATGGTCAGTTCCAGCTGGCTTGTTCAGGGTTTCACTTGGAGATGTATTATGGTCAGTTCCAGCTGGCTTGTTCAGGGTTTCACTTGGAGATGTATTATGGTCAGTTCCAGCTGGCTTGTTCAGGGTTTCACACTGAGATGTAATGTTGTCACTCATAGTAGGCTCATCTGGTGTTTCACACTGAGATGTATTATGGTCAGTTCCAGCAGGCTTGTTCAGGGTTTCACACTGAGATGTAATGTTGTCACTCATAGTAGGCTCGTCTGGTGTTTCACACTGAGATGTATTATGGTCAGTGCCAGCAGGCTTGTTCAGGGTTTCACACTGAGATGTAATGTTGTCACTCATAGTAGGCTCGTCTGGTGTTTCACACTGAGATGTATTATGGTCAGTCCAAGCTGGCTTGTTCAGGGTTTCACACTGAGATGTAATGTTGTCACTCATAGTAGGCTCGTCTGGTGTTTCACACTGAGATGTGTTATGGTCAGTCCCAGCTGGCTTGTTCAGGGTTTCACACTGAGATGTATTATGGTCAGTTCCAGCTGGCTTGTTCAGGGTTTCACACTGAGATGTATTATGGTCAGTTCCAGCTGGCTTGTTCAGGGTTTCACACTGAGATGTAATGTTGTCACTCATAGTAGGCTCGTCTGGTGTTTCACACTGAGATGTGTTATGGTCAGTCCCAGCTGGCTTGTTCAGGGTTTCACACTGAGATGTAATGTTGTCACTCATAGTAGGCTCGTCTGGTGTTTCACACTAAGATGTATTATGGTCAGTCAGGGCTCGAATTTAAGCACTCGCCACTCGCAAAATGCGAGTTGTTTTTTGAAAATGCGAGTTGAAATGAATTAAGCTGGCATTTTTTTGCGAGTGGATTTCAAGTTGAGAAAATTACTTATTGCATTCATTTTATTATTTTTGAAAATAAACAAGTATTATCCTGGTAAAAATTTTGTCAATTTTACCAAATTCTTTTGCT
The DNA here is from genome assembly GCA_029582155.1 of Panopea generosa. Taxonomy (NCBI): domain Eukaryota; kingdom Metazoa; phylum Mollusca; class Bivalvia; order Adapedonta; family Hiatellidae; genus Panopea; species Panopea generosa. Next base: position 57,084,183 of record CM055909.1, on the reverse strand, counting down.
ATCGCGCCAAATTACCCACTAGCAGCAAGATTGTCAATGGCATGTATTAAATATTTATATGTGTAGACTGCGTCCAATTGTTTTTGATCTCAAGTTCATTCTGCAAAAAGGAAGTAAAGTTAACACCCGTCAACAACATAATAAGTAGACTGCGTCTAGTTTGATCGATCGCGCACTCACTCTATAAAATAAAAGTAAAGTTGAAACCTGTCAAATTTATTGTTTGCAAAGAACATGGGTAGCACCGGGGAAGCACCTTTTTATGGACTTCTTGAAAGCGAGTTCTTCGTCGGTTCCTATTATCAATTTTTCTATTTCCGTTTCTTCCAAGTTGACGGCGATCTGGTGTAAAAAAGAGCTGTATGTTTTTGTGGAAGAATTTGTATGTATAAAAGTAGGGTCTAAACATATAGGGTGACTTAAAGTAGACCTTCGAAGAACGGACGTGTCCTTGTATACTGTCGGCATTACATGAAACTCTCCCAAGTTAAACGTCTTATCCATCCCAAGCACTGTCCCACCATCTTTGCAGCAAAACCGTTTCAAGTCTGTCATCTGTTGCTTATTGAAAAGGGTGATGACAGGGTGGTTAAGACCCTTTATATGCTGGACACTTTGAACAAATTCATTAGTTTTCGTCATTTCTTCGGCGGCGATCACATGATCAGTGGCATTCAAATTTGGTACGTTTTTTTTTTCATCATTATATTTGAAGTTTCGTAATTGTTTTTCGTCTCTTTGCTTGTTGAAGTCATCATCAGTGCATCTATTCATGTTCTTTTCCACGTTTTTCGCACTCGAATGCTTAAGTTGAGCTTTTAAATTTGCTTTTACAGTTTCCTTTGTTTTTATATAAACTTTGTTCCTATCTGTGAACTTCACGTTGCCGTGTAAAATTCTTTCCGGAAATGTCCCTATGTATTCGACTAATATTTCAATTTCTGGCAGGTTACTAACGTCAGCAGGTATATCACCAAACCACGTCGTACGACGCTTGAATGTTGACGTCGACGCTTTTAACGTTTGGTACGTTCTGTGTACTTCTAAAATATTTTCTGTTTCAGGTTGTGGTATCACAGGAACATATACTCTCTTTTTTTGGTCCTTCTTTTCTAAACAATATTGGCCATTTCTTAGGACTACGGATGTAAATTTTTCGCCATTCTTTAAGAACAAGCCTTTTGGACAAGAAGGCTTCTTCCAAGCGCCGCAATCATCCCATATTTCGTTTTTTTGGCCCTTTTTTCGTTTGTCCATGTTGTTCCAGTTGTCAACAATGTAAAACATGCCGCCTTTTCTACCGGTAGGTATTTCATCGATGGCTGTGTGAGGCCCGTGGAACATGTCAAGTACTGTGTTAAGTGTCATGAATGAATTTCCTAGTGGGCCGGGTTTAAACTCAGCTTCTGGTTCCTCATCTGTCAGGTTGTCACTGCCAGAAGTATCAGATTCCCTGCTGTAGCCGTCGTATAAAAATGAACGATTTGTTTCTTCTTCTATTGTTGATAATTCAGGTGTGAATACACTGTCGCATTCTTCATCCTTGGTATCAGACAAGCTCTTTGAATCACTGTTTTCCGGTGCGCACAGCGCCGGGTCCACCCCACTTACTGTGGTTTGGCCACTGCCGGAAGTATCAGATTCCCTGCTGTAGCCGTCGTATAAAAATGAACGATTTGTTTCTTCTTCTATTGTTGATAATTCAGGTGTGAATACACTTTCGCATTCTTCATCCTTGGTATCAGACAAACTCTTTGAATCACTGTTTTCCGGTGCGCACAGCGCCGGGTCCACCCCACTTACTGTGGTTTGGCCACTGCCGGAAGTATCTACGTCGGGTACTATTATAGGCTCATTATTTGCAGAAAGCACACAAAATGGATTTTTCGTCGCAAAACTTGGCTTGACTTCCGAAATAAGTGTAGCATTTTTCTTAAAAAACTCGCCCATCTGTTCCACTGTTGCTCTGGGAACACCATCCACTAGAGGTATGATGTGATTTGGAACCCATTCGTCTCCAATGCTCGGTGGCTGCCTTGGTAATGACAAGTTTGACCACATCAGAGTTATGGTTCCCTTTTCTGGATCTACAAATGGTGGCCTCAGAGTTGTATTCATTACTTTGAACTGAAAATGTTTTGTCCCATTCAAACTTGGATAAACGACATGAACTTGTAAATTCAGCAAACGTGACATTGCAATGAATCTCAACATTGAAGAATACGATCCTTGTCTGGTACACTCGATTAGATCTTTTTCAAGCTCGGCACCCAAGAAATGGAGGCGTTTGTATTGTGGGTGTAACATAATTTTCGTTTTGTTGGTCACCAATTCTAGACAACAACGATATCTCAGTTCCACGCTGCGGTTCTCATTGCCGGCCAGAGGTGTAGACACGGCGTTGAAAAAGCAGTCACCATTAGGTGTGCTGTGAAATGCTGTCTTGGTTGAGCAGTGGTAATACGACAATAACGTGTTTGCCGTATGGTCTTGTTCGTAGTCTTAAAATTGTGTGTGAAGATTGGTGGAGAGATTAATGTGTTTCAAGAATAGATTTTCTCTTTCAGTAGCTTTTGAAGGTTTTTTGAGACCATGCTTTGCGGCTTGGTGTATCCGTTCCAAACCCATAACATAATCAAAACTACCGTCATCATCACTCCTACAGCGAGTACATATGTAAGGCAGTTTAATCGTCTTTCACCATATCTGACGTTCTTCATGATCAATCTCTTGACATGAATAATGACTCCAGGTGTTGCATGTCTACAAGATAAATATTAGTTTATAATTTTAGTAGTAGTAATAGTAGTTGAGTATGTTCAATTATGTTTCATTTTTATTATCCTCATTTTAATTTATTATTATCATCATCATCAGCAACCCCATTACTAGTAGTAGTAGTAGTAGTTGAGTAAGTTCAATTATGTTTCATTTATATTATCTTAATTTTAATTTTTTATTATTATCATCATCATCATCAGTAATCCAATTAGTAGTAGTAGTAGTATTTATTATTATTATTATTATTATTATTATTATTATTATTATTTTCACGTTTGAAATACACAGCTGCTAAAACAAAGTGTGAATATGTGTAAGGCTATTTGTGTATGTCGAGTGATGAAGGCTAATCCACTGTCAGTTTTATGACACCGATCACTCGTGCTAAAAAACACGTAGAAATGTTAAAATGTCCAAACCACAGTAAACCACAATAAACAAGAAACATACAAAATGTAATTTCTGGTGATAGTTACGTGACTAGATTGGAACAATTATATTATTATTATTATGATTCATGTCATATTCATTGCTGAAATAATGAAGGGTAATAATAATGTGTGTATTACGTTATCTATGAACACTAGTATAGTATATCATTTGTAGACAAATACAAAAAATAAAAAGAACTTGCGTTTCAAGTAACCCAGCCATAGACGCCAAATGTACTGTATACACATATGTAATTAAGTCACTGATGTAATCAATACATTATTTATGTATTTTAATGAGAAAAGTTTACTACATAACTCTGATAAATTTTGACTTGCATTACCCGAAACACAGTTTTACATGAAGAAACATTAAACACTTATCTCACAGTATATGCAATAGTCGTCACAATTATCCGAAAACACATAACACGGGTATTTAGTCATTTTGAAAAAATGAATGAATGATTGTCACTTAAAATTTTAAGATATATATACTAACCAATACTTACAGTTATGGCGGAGTTTTAATTGTTTCGTCTTTGATTAAAAGCCAGCGTTAATGAGATTAAGCATGGCGATTCTTTTGATCAATTCTTCAAAGTTAAAGCAATGACACGACTCATTCTATCAGGTGTGAAAAACGGGTGAAAAACTGCTGGTGAGAGTAAAGTATAATAAGTGTGCAATTAAAGAAGGCGCGATTAACAAATAACGTTTGATTTGTAATTAAAAGAAACAAACTAACAACACTTTGATTACAAATCAAATTCGTTTAAAGCAATTTATTGTCGGAATATACTTATTTCATTAAAATGTATAGTTTATTTAAATTTTTATATTTCAACCAACGGCGCAATGATGATTCTTTGAGCGCAATGTCGATTGAAAATTAAAATTGTCATTTTATATCATAACATATCAAATTTATGGTCAGAAAATACTTATTATATTTATAATTACAGTTTATTATTCTAATGATGAGTTTCAAAAAATATTTTTTTTATTTTTTATAAATTTTCATATTTATAACCAACGGCGCAATGACGATTCCTTGAGCGCAATGTCGATTGAAAATTAAAATTGTCATTTTATATTATAACATATCAAATTTATGGTTGGAAAATACTTATTACATTTATAATAACAGTTTATTATTCTAATGATGTGTTTAAAAAAAGATTTTTTTCATTTTTTATAAATTTTCATATTTCAACCAACCAACGGCGCAATGACGATTCATCATTGAGCGCAATGACCATGAAAAATTAAAATTGTCATTTTATGTCATAACATATCAAATTTATGGTCGGAAAATACTTATTATATTTATAATTACAGTTTATTATTCTAATGAGTTTCAAAAAATATTTTTTTTATTTTTATAAATTTTCATATTTATAACCAACGGCGCAATGACGATTCCTTGAGCGCAATGTCGATTGAAATTAAAATTGGCATTTTATATCATAACATATCAAATTTATGGTCGGAAAATACTTATTATATTTATAATTACAGTTTATTATTCTAATGATGAGTTTTAAAAAAAAAAAAATTATATTTTATAAATTTTCATATTTCAACCAACGGCGCAATGACGATTCCTTAAGCGCAATGTCGATTGAAAATTAAAAATTGTCATTTTATATTATAACATACCAAATTTATGGTCGGAAAATACTTATATCATTTATAATTACAGTTTATTCAAATAAATTTTTTTTATTTTTTATAAATTTTCATATTTATAACCCACGGCGCAATGACGATTCGTTGAGCGCAATGTCGATGAAAAATTAAAATTGTTTAAAGATTACAAATTTAATTCGATTAAAAGCACAGTACGGTCCAAAAATACTTGTTTTATTAATATTAATATTTTTTTATTAAAATAAATGATTTTATATCATCACTTTTCACGTTATTTTGATTTTTAATCGACATTGCGCCGAAAAATCGACATTGGGTATTTTAGTCATACCGTATTTTGTCAGCTGTTAAAGTTGCTGATAAAATAACATACCGGTATTTTTCTCCATTGAACCGACGAATGAAAGTGAGTCCCAACAAGAAAAAAGAGAAATAATCCTTCCGTTAATACTGTAATGAAATGGGAGCGACAGCTCAATATCACACAGGGTTATAAACTTGACAATGACAAAATGGTGTGTCAATTGTAGAAACCACCGCGATCGACAGATCATCCATATTAATTAAACTCTTGTTATTGTTGAATCCATGATTCATATTTTGGTTTAGTTAAAAGTGTTTATTAATGATATATCATTGTATGCATTTATTTATGGTAGTATAATAAATAACAAAGACAATTTTATTTTTCTCAATATTTTGTTTTGTAAATTACTGCTTTGAATTGTACCTTAACATTTATAATAACTTTGATACCAACCATTGTCTATCAATAAAAAAAAAGCTAATAATGCATATTAAATAACATGCAGGCTTTGAAACAATTAATTTTGGGTTTATTTAGACATTTAGGACTACAAGTTTCTACAAAAATTGGTTTGGCTAGTTGGTTTCAAATTTGGCCAGTTGAAATTTTAGGCACTGGCCAAAATTGCAAGTGCACAAAAAAGTTAAATTCTAGCCCTGGTCAGTTCCAGCAGGCTTGTTTAGGGTTTCACACTGAGATGTAATGTTTTCACTCGTAGTAGGCTCGTCTGGTGTTTTACACTGAGATGTATTATGGTCAGTTCCAGCTGGCTTGTTCAGGGTTACACACTGAGATGTAATGTTGTGACCTGTAGTAGGCTCGTCTGGTGTTTCACACTGAGATGTATTATGGTCAGTTCCAGCTGACTTGTTCAGGGTTCCACACTTTGATGTACATGTATTATGGTCAGTTCCAGCTGGCTTGTTCAGGGTTTCACACTGAGATGTAATGTTGTGACCTGTAGTAGGCTCGTCTGGTGTTTCACACTGAGATGTATTATGGTCAGTTCCAGCTGACTTGTTCAGGGTTCCACACTTTGATGTACATGTATTATGGTCAGTTCCAGCAGGCTTGTTCAGGGTTTCACACTGAGATGTAATGTTGTGACCTGTAGTAGGCTCGTCTGGTGTTTCACACTGAGATGTATTATGGTCAGTTCCAGCTGACTTGTTCAGGGTTCCACACTTTGATGTACATGTATTATGGTCAGTCCCAGCTGGCTTGTTCAGGGTTTCACACTGAGATGTAATGTTGTGACCTGTAGTAGGCTCGTCTGGTGTTTCACACTGAGATGTATTATGGTCAGTTCCAGCTGACTTGTTCAGGGTTCCACACTTTGATGTACATGTATTATGGTCAGTTCCAGCTGGCTTGTTCAGGGTTTCACACAGAGATGTTATGTTGTAACTCGTAGTAGGTTCATCTGGTGTTTCACACTGAGATGTATTGATGTCACTGGCAGTATGCTTGCCTGGGTTTTCACATTGAGATGCAATATTGTCACTGGCAACATGTTTGTCCGGCGTTTCGCATTTATATGTATTATTTTCACTTACAGTGAGCTCACCTATTGTTCCAGACCGAAATGCAATATTCTCATTAGTATTAGGATTGTGTACGGTTTCAAACTGATGTATTTTTACCGCTGGTAGTAGACATGACCGAGATTTCATATTCATGACAATACTTTATTTATTTTATTAATTTAAAATAATTCATATCATTTAAGAACATTCCTATTCAAGTATTATAAAATTGTATGTACATATTAAATATTTACTCTGTGTATATACATTGCTATAAAATTATATATCTTACCTTTATAAAACATTCATGTTCCAAAATTATTTATAAACTATTCACACACCAGCTACAATGAACATAAGAACAACACATTTCTTATTATCAAAATCACAATATTTATTATCGATATAACTGGTATCAACCATTAATTAACACTACACATATAGCAATACACACTATGTTGATGAAGGCTTTTTTTAAACACAAAAAAGGAATATCAACTGATTATATTTGCATCTACCACAATTCAGTATTGTAATAACTCTTTAACTGGCACTAATACTATTAAGACATTTAGAGAAAATACAAATACTATGTTTATATGGAATGATATGGCTGCAATGAATGAACTACATTGTATAGGTTTAATGTGGGCCAGAATACAATATTGCCACATGACATGTTCTGGTCGGTCATATATCAGGTTGAGCAAAATTCAGTTTCCAGCCAAAACCAGTTATCCCAAAATAGATTGTTCTTGATGTACTTTTTCATGGTAGTTATTGAAAGCTGTATGCTTGAATAATTTTTAAAAAAAAAGTGAAAATCGTCAAAAGTGGCAGATAGCATGTTCTGGTTTTAACCCCTCGATATGTGCGATGTATGAATTATTTATAAAATGGACTGTATTACAGTTGTGTAATAATACCACTCAATTTGCTATCTATGTGTGGAGCTGTTCTGTTACATTATGCAAATGGAAATAGTAATCAAGTTATGGCAATATATTTAAAAAAAAATAACCTGAAAAATGAACGTATTTTCAATTTACATAGTTAAAAAAAAAATCTGCATATTTAAAAAATAACCGTTTTTTCACCAAAATTTATATTATTCAAAACTTTGTATTCTTATTTATCAATTTAAGATTTTACCACATTATTTCAAAATCAAACTTTAAGTTAATTGAATTGTTAAAAGTGTTTTCCAACACCCTGTTGTGTTAAACTGAATAATGTTCTGTTTTTTTTTTCAAAAATCTTTCATCTCATATAAGATTATCTTCAGTTTTTGCAGATTTTTTTAACATTTTGTCAATTTATTAATCCACTACAAGATAACTGTTTTTGGGGTAAAAAGCTTTTTTGTCGTACCCACTTGAAGTGAGATCGACATAGTCGTTGCATTGGAGGTTCGGTGTATGTGCGTTTTTTAGCGCGTCCTTGCCCTCATCAGTCTGATCTTGTTTGCCCTTTGGCAGAATTATTGCCTTTTAAGACCTAGACATTTTGGAAAGAGTTTTTTTAGCAGGTACATATTTCATCAACCTATCATTGGACATGAAGGAAACGTCACATGTGTGTTCAGCATCATCTAGGAAACCCATAGAGACAAGAACCATAACTCTTGATTGCCATTTTAAACTTAGAAATACTGTTAGATTTTTTTAGCAGGTTAAAGTTCGTAGTACAAGTACAATGTCTCGAGCTTAGATGTTTTACAAATAGGGTAAGTTTGTGGTCCTTTCACAAATTTATTAAGAACCATGAATTAGGGGCAAAATTGGCCAGCCTTAAGGGGTCTAAATTTTACATTGTGTTATAAAGGGAAACCCGTGTGGTTCCGGGTAAGAATAGAATCACTGTCAATCTCTGCAGAGGGGCAGGAATCCTCTGAATGGGTGTCATGTTCATTTTATCACTGTTTTGTCATGTTCATTATTGTGGTTAAATTATCAACCCCTGTATGATTCCAGGGAGCCATAACAGGGATGGCAAGAATAGGATCATTGGATAAATGCACGACGTTAGAAATGACAATTTGAGTAGTATGATATAATTTGCTGAAACTCTGCAGTTCTGCAAGTATCAAAATTGATATTTTTCAAAAATCACCTTCTTTCAACTCAAACTTAACTGTAAAAATTGTTTTTACAACACCCTGTTGAACTGGACCATCCTTCTAGTTTTTAAAAATCGCCAAAATGAACGCATGCATATAGTTGTGAAGAAATCGGATATGTTTTGAAACTTTCAAAATCTTATATCTAACATCAGAATATTTTCAAAAACACTACTTTTGGGTTCAAAATGATTTTTATAACAAATTTCCGAAAAAAAAACAAAAAAACATTTTTTTAATGCATTTTTATATATACATATCTTTAGATTTAAAGCAGAGTTACAAGATGAATTGTTCCGCTTTTGAAAAATGGAAATTGTTTAAACAGTAAGATTAGTTAATAAATGATTAAACAAATATAATTTGAAATGTGAATATACCGTAAAAAAGCTTTGCGAGACCTTTCATAAAAATATCGTTAACAATATAGATTATACAACGAATCTTACTGTATTGATATTTGTCAATGCCTTGGCAATCATTTCAAATTACGATTTCATTTTAGCTCTACTAGCAAAGTGCAGAAGGACCTCTGCCAAAGTAATTTCTTCGTTGTCTTTTCATACATTAACCTTTCAGTGAAAACACTAGTGCATTTAGTTTTCTTACAGTCCTGACCGAAAAATGGGTCAGTTTTTTAAATGGAAAGATTATACTAGATACGACATAGTAATTATTGCCATATGTTTACCTTTTATTGATTCTTGACCAAATTTTGCCAGAATGTTATTGGCTGTAAAAGCTAGTACATGATTTTCAACTTGCTATATCACACTAAACGAGATATGATCAATGATTTATTTACAAAATAATGACTTCTGCCCTGTGAACACAGTAGCTGCTTTAGTTTGTATCTGGGGCCCTTCGCTTTCTTATTTTACGATTTTTTGTAATACTTATAAAAGGTATTCTTTCTCAAATTTGCAAACATACTGCTCAATTGAAACGTTCCTAGATGCCACAATTTGTTCGTACGATATTCTTACAGATGATGAAAGTTAGTGAAACAGGCCGCTGATCATTACCAAACATGGTCATAATTCTACTGATTATAAAGGTATGAAAAGAATGATTGAACTGGCTAAATTCGATCAGAATATATATATTTACGACCAATTTTTTTGTTGAGAAATTCTGATGTTTGCCTTGTAAACAGTGTAGCACTTTCAGATTGCATCAGTTGACAACCAAACTTGATCAGAATGTTATTAATCATAAAAACTTACACGAGTCAGTGTGAGCAGAATGCACAATCGAAACTTGACTAAACTAGGTCAAGGCGATGTGCGGCTAAGAATAGAATCACTGCCGATCTCTGCAGAGGGGTAGGAATCCTCCAAATGGGTGTCATGTTCATTTGATCATTTTTGTCATGTTCATTATTGCGGTTAAATAACCAACCCCTGTGTGGTTTCAGGGAGCCATATGAGTGATGGCAAGAAAAGGATCACTGTGGCTCATGCATGTCGTAAGAAGTGACAATTTGAGTAATATGATAGAATTTGCTGAAACTCTGTTGTTCTGCAGGTATCAAGGTTCTAGGTTCATTCTGCATATTCATTTTTTGATGTATTTTATTATCTGTATGTTAATTTGTTAGTTTTGTACATGTAGAGTGAACCTGGAATCTTCCTTCCTGATGGTGTCAAATAACCTATAATGTGTTGGTACGACGTAAAACCATATTCACTCATTCATTCATTCAGTGATGATTGATATACAACAGTGCATCTCAATGTCATTCCTCTTTCACTGCTGATTCAAGTGGGAAAGTTATCAGGTACTTGTAGAGATAGGTGTGTTCAAGTTCTGGTTAAACTTCAGATATCACAGGAAAGAGTTAGATTGACTGATCATCTGTTAGCCCTCGATAAGAATAATAATAATCAAACAAATTTTTCTGAAATAGAAACAAAATTGCACACATACCGAGATATTTTGATATCATAAATATGTTGATAAATATTTTTCAGAAACAGAGTTAAGTAAAAGTTTCAGGAAGTTATCGTGTATCCCTTTCAGATAATTTTACAACTGTATAAAAATGATCCTCTTGATCCGCTACATCTGGTCCAGGCGTAGAGAAAATGTTTGGAAACAAAATTAAAACTAGAACTACATGTAATAAAACATTGTAATTTTGATGGATGTGTGGTGTCCTTGAGAAAGATACTTTATCTACATATTATGCTTAGTACTGATTTGTCTCAGGGGTAAGAACTTGTTACTTGTTTCACTTATGGCCCATTTTACTTAAATAATTGTTTCTGATCAATAGCAGGGGCATGTGTCGACAGTCACATTTCTAGTTTTATTTGTTTTGAAAGGGCACATTTCTAGTTTTATCTGTTTTGAAACAGCACATTTCTAGTTCTTACTATTTCGAAAGGGCATATTTCTTGCAACTAGTTGAAAGCAATCACATTTAGCATAATCGTGGTTGTGTATGGCTGAACTATAACACAGTTTTATTTTTATCAATGGTTATTGGTATGATAGAAAAAATTCCAGGAAAATAACAATATTTACTCATTTTTTCAAAGCTAGTGAGCATGACTTTGCTAGTTTTAAAAAACTTAAAATGATTTCAGACAATTTTTGGACAGTAATACTTTGCATTAATGAGACATTTTGCATGGGAAGGTCAGTTAAACGCGTCCCAGCCCCACTTTGTTCATACTTTTTATTTAGACTAGATTACCAGACACTTTTTTATAGATTCAAAATTGGAGAGTAGGTGAATTTATAGGTGTAGATGTTTTTCGCTTGATTTAGTAGAAAGGATTTGCTCAATGTGAACATTTTGTGTTTTGGTTAATTTTTTACAAAACAAATTTTGCTTACTGCCATTATTTTACATGTTTTAGTTTGATTTTAGCTATTGTTCTGAACAAGGAATTATATAGAGAAGGAAAGGCAAATAATTGATATTTTGTTAATGCTCACATATTCACGCAAAATCTCGCAATGTCTTATTTTCAATTATCTTAACTTTCATTCATCTCAGGAATGCAAATTCTTACATTGTAGAATGAAATTCTCATAAAAACAATATCATTACCAGAAACGTGTGTTTATGTTTGTTGAAGTACTTCTGATTTCAAAATTTGTATACTGCAGCTAAAATAACAACAAATTACGAGACATTTTACTTCCAAACTTAAATATCTAATCTAAGATTACTTAAAACTGACATTTTATGTACATTTTATGTACAAAAAAAATGGTTGCCTGTAAATTATAAATGATTAATTTGCCAAATAGTTAATCCTTCAAGTTCTATTTCATTAATGTTTGGTCAGGAGATGCAAGTTTTCTATCCTTCTATACAAGTCCTTGGTTCTCGCCTTAAGGTTAACCGTTTTAGTAAGCTCATAATTATCTAAGTAAATATCTTCACTACCCTAAAAGACACCCAAGGACCCCCTGTAAGGGAAAACCTGGCTTTTATTTTCAGACATTATGAACCATTTTGTATAAGAAAATTTGTTTTTAAGTTTCATAACTACAACAAAGGGCACAAAAATATTTTAAACAGAATTATTACCACTTTATGCTTGAATTGCATCAATGAAACTTCACAGCCTCAAATGCACTCAATGGGGCAAGGGAGATAACTCACTTTTAGATTTTAGACATAATTATGGCCCCTTTTACATTAGAAAAAAAAAAAAGTTTTATAAAGTTCCCATCACAAAACTACTTGTCTTACAACAATTAAACTCACATGTGTCTTCACTATGATTGAAGAGAGGCATGAGGACAAGGGAGATTACTCCATTTCGAGTTAAAAACACAACTGATGGTGGTGTGCTTCCAGATTTGTGTCTTTGTTGCTGTCAAAATATATGATGTGAATAACTTTTAAATTTGAATAAACTAAAATTCAGAGAAAGTGATGTCTTTCTCTGCAGAAGGGATAGGAATTCTTAGAATAGGTGTCATGACGCTCATTTTGTCATTTTTTTGTCACGTATAACCTTACCCTGTGTGGTGCCAGGTTGCCAAATTAGTGTTGGCAAGAACAGAACCACTTTTGCTCATATAGGTACGTTGTAAAAAGGTGACATTAAAATTTGCTAAAATTCTAAAGTTCTACAGGTATCATGGTTCTAAGTTCATTCTGCATATCCATTTATTGATGGGTTTTTTTTTTCAATCTTTATGTTAATTTTATTGCTTTTGTAGATGGAGAGTGAACCTAGAATCTTCCTTCTAATCTTTGTAAAACCCCATTCATTTATTCAAATAAGGTTTTTTAATATTCTTTTTCAATGTTGACCAAATTTTCTGTGCATTATTCTCGATTACTGACCTCTCACCATTTAGGATGCTGGTTCCAGCCTCACTCTGTTTTCTGTCTGTAAATTTTTCATTTGTCTTCCATTGCTGTTTATATTCTGGGCTTCAGATAAGCCATGTTGGTAGTCCGGCTGACTATCGTTATCGTGGTTGTGAATTTTAATCTTCGCCCTGGCCACAACATTGCATCTCATTCAAGCGGGAAAGTTACTTGCAGAGATGAGAGTGCTGGTTAGGTTAACTGATTGTCTGTTGGTCCTTGATGGTATAAAAATGACACTAAATGTTCAAATTCATTTGTTGCATTGAGGAATGGACTGATATTGAAACCTCTCTTAACCATTCACTTAATTTTGATAGAACTATCTGATAAGAGATTTAGTAACAGATGCATTACTAAAAGTTATGCTCTAAGATGCTGTTGTCCAAGGTTGTGGGTTCAAGCCCAGCTTGGTCCAGAAACTTTGTGTGAGAAATTTTGCCAGTTACTTGCAGTAGGATGGTGGTTATATACTATTCTGTGGTCCTTGTGGTTTTTCCTTTGTAGTGAAGTGTTTCATGGCATTGCATCATGTATTCCTTACTGAGTCAAAAACATTTTTTTTTGTGAGAATAATTGTTACTTGGGAAGAACCCCAAGGTGGTGTGGGGAGAATATGGCTAACATAGGTTATTTGCAATGTTTGCATTTGGTAATATAATAAATGACTACTACTAGTATTTTAAAATCATACGATTAATTTTAATAAAATTTGTTATAATGTAAAGTGGATGCTGCTGTCTTGGTTGTATGTTTTTCGTGACTGCCTTTTCCAGTATGACCATCTTTATTCCAGCGGTACTGCCTTTAATCCAGTATGGCCCTCTCTGATCCAATATGGGTTGAGTAACTGTTAAAAATAATCAAGTAAAAATATGTAGACTGGTTCTGTATAGTTATGCGGACTGGTTACTATATAATTGTTATATTTATGTAGACTGGTTACAATATAATTACTATAATTATTCATAGCTTGTATATATACAAACTAATTAGGCTCCTAAAACTAGTCAGATTATATTATGAATTAAATGTATAGATCGAAGGTGTCTCTTATTAAAAAGTAAGGTCCATTCTACACTTTTAATTAAAATGCGTTTTAAACAGTCAGAAAAGATTGATCCTTTTCTTTGTTTGAGAGGATAGTGTCATTATGGCCCTCTTGTGTGTTGTGAAATAGGAAGTAAGTGTGCTGTGTTGTTATTTTGAGGTATTATTGGTGCATTTTCCGTTTTATTTTGTTTCATTTACTGTGCTCATTTGTTTGTTTAGATATCAACTTTGTTAAGAATGTGTGTGTAATTAACTTACATGATAATAATAATAGAAGTAAATGTAGACCTATTGTATAACAGTTATATATTATAATGACAATTTACGTGAAACAATAAAATGGTTAAATGTAATATATAACTTGCTTTATCTCCTAATTTCACTTCCAGCATTCTCTACTGTCCACCGCTAAATGGCCACAGCTGCAGCCAGCAGTGGCCAGAAATGGCTGCCGCTAGCAGTGGTGGTAAATGGCCACCGCTGTCGCCAGCAGTGGCGGTAAATGCCCACCGCTGTCGGCAGAAATGGCGGTAAATGGCCACCGCTGTCGGCAGCAGTGGCGGTAAATGGCCACCCCTGTCGGCAGCAGTGGCGGTATACGCTCACCGCTGTCGGCAGCAGTGGAGGTATACACCCACTGCTGTCCGCAGCAGTGGCAGTAAATGGCCACCGCTGTCGGCAGCAGTGGCGCTATATGCCCACCGCTGTCGGCAGCAGTGGCAGTATATGCCCAACGCTGTCGGCAGCGGTGGCGGTAAATGGCCACCGCTGTCGGCAGCAGTGGCGCTATATGCCCACCGCTGTCGGCAGCAGTGGTGGTATATGCCCACCGCTGTCGGCAGCAGTGGCGGTATACGCCCACTGCTGTCGGCAGCAGTGGCGGTAAATGGCCACCCCTGTCGGCAGCAGTGGCGGTTTACGCCCACCGCTGTCGGTAGCAGTGGCGGTTTATGGCCACTGCTGTCGGCAGCGGTGGCGGTAAATGGCCACTACTGTCGGCAGCAGTGGCGGTATACACCCACCGCTGTTGGCAGCAGTGGCGGTATACGCCCACCGCTGTCGGCAGCAGTGGCGGTATACGCCCACCGCTGTCGGCAGCAGTGGCGGTAAATGGCCACCGCTGTCGGCAGCAGTGGTGGTATATGGCCACCGCTGTCGGCAGCGGTGGCGGTAAATGGCCACCGCTGTCGGCAGCAGTGGCGGTATACGCCCACCGCTGTCGGCAGCAGTGGCGGTATACGCCCACCGCTGTCGGCAGCAGTGGCGGTAAATGGCCACCGCTGTCGGCAGCAGTGGCGGTATACGCCCACTGCTGTCGGCAGCAGTGGCGGTAAATGGCCGCCGCTGTCGGCAGCAGTGGCGGTATACACCCACTGCTTTCGGCAGCAGTGGCGGTATACGCCCACCGCTGTCGGCAGCAGTGGTGGTATACGCCCACTGCTGTCGGCAGCAGTGGCGGTAAATGTTATACGCCCACTGCTGTCGGCAGCAGTGGTGGTATATGCCCACCGCTATCGGCAGCAGTGGCGGTAAATGGCCACCGCTGTCGGCAGAAGTGGTGGTATATGCCCACTGCTGTCGGCAGCAGTGGCGGTATACGCCCACTGCTGTCGGCAGCAGTGGCGGTAAATGGCCACCCCTGTCGGCAGCAGTGGCGGTATACGCCCACCTCTGTCGGCAGCAGTGGCGGTAAACCGCCACCGCTATCGGGAGCAGTGGCGGTATATGGCCACCGCTGCCGACAGCGGTGGGCGTATACACCCACTGCTGTCGCGGCAGCAGTGGCGGTATATGCCCACCGCTGTCGGCAGCAGTGGCGGTATACGCCCACTGCTGTCGGCAGCAGTGGCGGTAAACCGCCACCGCTATCGGGAGCAGTGGCGGTATACGCCCACTGCTGTCGGCAGCAGTGGCGGTAAATGGCCACCGCTGTCGGCAGCAGTGGCGGTAAATGGCCGCCACTTCTGCCGACAGCAGTGGGCATATACCACCACTGCTGCCGACAGCAGTGGGCGTATAACATTTACATTTACTGTCGGCAGCAGTGGCGGTAAACGGCCACCGCTGTCGGCAGCAGTGGCGGTATACGCCCACTGCTGTCGGCAGCAGTGGCGGTAAATGTTATACGCCCACTGCTGTCGGCAGCAGTGGTGGTATATGCCCACCGCTGTCGGCAGCAGTGGCGGTAAATGACCACCGCTGTTGGCAGCAGTGGTGGTATATGCCCACTGCTGTCGGCAGAAGTGGCGGTAAATGGCCACTACTGTCGGCAGCAGTGGCGGTAAATGTTATACGCCCACTGCTGTCGGCAGCAGTGGTGGTATATGCCCACTGCTGTCGGCAGAAGTGGCGGTAAATGGCCACTACTGTCGGCAGCAGTGGCGGTAAATGTTATACGCCCACTGCTGTCGGCAGCAGTGGTGGTATATGCCCACCGCTGTCGGCAGCAGTGGCGGTAAATGACCACCGCTGTTGGCAGCAGTGGTGGTATATGCGGCAGCAGTGGTGGTATACGCCCACTGCTGTCGGCAGCAGTGGCGGTAAATGACCACCGCTGTTGGCAGCAGTGGTGGTATATGCCCACTGCTGTCGGCAGAAGTGGCGGTAAATGGCCACTTCTGTCGGCAGCAGTGGCGGTATACGCCCACCGCTGTCGGCAGCAGTGGTGGTATACGCCCACTGCTGTCGGCAGCAGTCGCGGTAAACGGCCACCGCTGTCGGCAGCAGTGGCGGTATACGCCCACTGCTGTCGGCAGCAGTCGCGGTAAATGTTATACGCCCACTGCTGTCGGCAGCAGTGTGGTATATGCCCACCGCTGTCGGCAGCAGTGGCGGTAAATGACCACCGCTGTTGGCAGCAGTGGTGGTATATGCCCACTGCTGTCGGCAGAAGTGGCGGTAAATGGCCACTACTGTCGGCAGCAGTGGCGGTAAATGTTATACGCCCACTGCTGTCGGCAGCAGTGGTGGTATATGCCCACTGCTGTCGGCAGAAGTGGCGGTAAATGGCCACTTCTGTCGGCAGCAGTGGCGGTATACGCCCACCGCTGTCGGCAGCAGTGGTGGTATACGCCCACTGCTGTCGGCAGCAGTCGCGGTAAACGGCCACCGCTGTCGGCAGCAGTGGCGGTATACGCCCACTGCTGTCGGCAGCAGTCGCGGTAAATGTTATACGCCCACTGCTGTCGGCAGCAGTGTGGTATATGCCCACCGCTGTCGGCAGCAGTGGCGGTAAATGACCACCGCTGTTGGCAGCAGTGGTGGTATATGCCCACTGCTGTCGGCAGAAGTGGCGGTAAATGGCCACTACTGTCGGCAGCAGTGGCGGTAAATGTTATACGCCCACTGCTGTCGGCAGCAGTGGTGGTATATGCCCACTGCTGTCGGCAGAAGTGGCGGTAAATGGCCACTACTGTCGGCAGCAGTGGCGGTAAATGTTATACGCCCACTGCTGTCGGCAGCAGTGGTGGTATATGCCCACCGCTGTCGGCAGCAGTGGCGGTAAATGACCACCGCTGTTGGCAGCAGTGGTGGTATATGCGGCAGCAGTGGTGGTATACGCCCACTGCTGTCGGCAGCAGTGGCGGTAAATGACCACCGCTGTTGGCAGCAGTGGTGGTATATGCCCACTGCTGTCGGCAGAAGTGGCGGTAAATGGCCACTACTGTCGGCAGCAGTGGCGGTATACACCCACCGCTGTTGGCAGCAGTGGCGGTATACGCCCACCGCTGTCGGCAGCAGTGGCGGTATACGCCCACCGCTGTCGGCAGCAGTGGCGGTAAATGGCCACCGCTGTCGGCAGCAGTGGCGGTATATGCCCACCGCTGTCGGCAGCAGTGGCGGTATACGCCCACTGCTGTCGCGGCAGCAGTGGCGATATACGCCCACTGCTGTCGGCAGCAGTGGCGGTAAATGGCCACTGCTGCCGACAGCGATATATGCCCACCGCTGTCGGCAGCAGTGGCGGTATATGGTCACCGCTGTCGGCAGCAGTGGCGGTAAATGACCACCCCTGTCGGCAGCAGTGGCGGTATACGCCCACCGCTGTCGGCAGCAGTGGAGGTATACACCCACTGCTGTCGGCAGCAGTGGCGGTAAATGGCCACCGCTGTCGGCAGCAGTGGTGGTATATGGCCACTGCTGTCGGCAGCGGTGGCGGTAAATGGCCACCGCTGTCGGCAGCAGTGGCGGTATACGCCCACTGCTGTCGGCAGCAGTGGCGGTAAATGGCCGCCGCTGTCGGCAGCAGTGGCGGTATACACCCACTGCTTTCGGCAGCAGTGGCGGTATACGCCCACCGCTGTCGGCAGCAGTGGTGGTATACGCCCACTGCTGTCGGCAGCAGTGGCGGTAAATGTTATACGCCCACTGCTGTCGGCAGCAGTGGTGGTATATGCCCACCGCTGTCGGCAGCAGTGGCGGTAAATGGCCACCGCTGTCGGCAGAAGTGGTGGTATATGCCCACCGCTGTCGGCAGCAGTGGCGGTATACGCCCACCTCTGTCGGCAGCAGTGGCGGTATATGGCCACCGCTGCCGACAGCGGTGGGCGTATACACCCACTGCTGTCGCGGCAGCAGTGGCGGTATATGCCCACCGCTGTCGGCAGCAGTGGCGGTATACGCCCACTGCTGTCGCGGCAGCAGTGGCGGTATACGCCCACTGCTGTCGGCAGCAGTGGCGGTAAATGGCCACCGCTGTCGGCAGCAGTGGCGGTAAATGGCCGCCACTTCTGCCGACAGCAGTGGGCATATACCACCACTGCTGCCAACAGCGGTGGTCATTTACCGCCACTGCTGCCGACATTTAATGTCGGCAGCAGTGGTGGTATACGCCCACTGCTGTCGGCAGCAGTGGCGGTAAATGTTATACGCCCACTGCTGTCGGCAGCAGTGGTGGTATATGCCCACCGCTGTCGGCAGCAGTGGCGGTAAATGACCACCGCTGTTGGCAGCAGTGGTGGTATATGCGGCAGCAGTGGTGGTATAGGCCCACTGCTGTCGGCAGCAGTGGCGGTAAACGGCCACCGCTGTCGGCAGCAGTGGCGGTATACGCCCACTGCTGTCGGCAGCAGTGGCGATAAATGTTATACGCCCACTGCTGTCGGCAGCAGTGGTGGTATATGCCCACCGCTGTCGGCAGCAGTGGCGGTAAATGACCACCGCTGTTGGCAGCAGTGGTGGTATATGCCCACTGCTGTCGGCAGAAGTGGCGGTAAATGGCCACTACTGTCGGCAGCTGTGGCGGGAAACGGCCACCGCTGTCGGCAGCCGTGGTGGTAAATGGCCACCACTGACGGCAGCGGTGGCAGTATATGCCCAACGCTGTCGGCAGCAGTGGCAGTAAATGGCCACCGCTGTCGGCAGCGGTTGCGGTAAATGGCCACCGCTGTCGGCAGCAGTGGTGGTATATGCCCACCGCTGTCGGCATCAGTGGCGGTATACGCCCACCGCTGTCGGCAGCAGTGGCGGTAAATGGCCACTGCTGTCGGCAGCGCTGCAGAAAAATGCCCACCACTGACGGCAGCGGTGGCAGTATATGCCCAACGCTGTCGGCAGCAGTGGCGGTAAATGGCCACCACTGTCGGCAGCGGTGGCGGTAAATGGCCAAAACCAACACATCTGAATGGAACTGCAGTGATTCTGCAACTGGAATATTCTATTTACCATTTCAGTGAGCAAGTTTTCAAAACCAAAAAAATCACCTTATTACTAAAGAAAGAAATAATATGTCCAACAAGAGAACCAGCATTCCTTGAGCACACACCAAACCGAGACGCTACAAAAACAATTACTGCATGAAACAATGACGTGACGCTACAAATATAAACAGAAGAAGTGAATCCAAGATCACCATCTTGAAACTCGATCCAAGAAAATAAATTTGACAAATTTGACATTTTGCTAGGATAACATGGTTTGAACATTATTTAGTCTTCTGTCTATGTCAGTTGTATTTATAGACTTTTTAAAACATGGTGCAACTATTTTCATAAGTTTTCCAATAGACCCAGTACTGAGTGTGTTTTTAAGAGATCATCGTGTCGAGCTAGATTCAAACCCGAGACCCCTGATGTTGGGAGTCAACACTCTATCCACTGCACCACCCCCGACAGACAAATCTCAGTTTCTTATTCGGCTTCCATCGTTTGGTATTCAATGAAAAACAATCGGAACCCTAACCACAACTACCCGGGAGTCCAATATCAAACAATTACCTTAAGGCAAAAACCATGAACAACCAAACTTCAGTCCTGTTACCACGGCCCCTTTTGTAACTATTTTATTTTTTTTTTTCTGTTTTAACACCTTGTGATGTGTGTTAACGTCAGTTGCTGTAAAATATTTAATTACTTTTCTCCCTTTAAAAAGAAATGCTGCAACTCTTAAATAATAGAAATCAACTTTATTTTACTATTCAACCTCAACAGTTTATTGACAAGTTTTCTTTTACCATTGACTTTTAAACTTTATTTTTGGTTAATCAAATTAAATGGTGTAGCCAAGTCTTTTCTTTGATGAGTTGTCTGTGAACTTCATAAACACCCACTTTGCTATAATACTTACGATGCCTCAGACAAAAAAAGGTTATTAAATTTACTATAAACCATGTGATTAGTTACTATACCTACAAGCAAATATGCGCAAATTGCAGTTTTCAGCATTTCAACACATAATGTCAACCATACAACCCAAACAGACTCCAGTAAAAGAAGAAAAAGTAGAAGAAGAAGAAGAAAAAGAAGAAAAAGAAAAGCAGAAACAGACTCCAGAAAAAGAAGAATAAGAGTAAGAAGAAAAAAAGAATAAGAAGAGCAGAAGAAAAACAGCAAGGTAAGAAGAAGAAGAAAAAAAAGGAGAAGCTTTGTGCTGCAGGTAAACAACACAAACTCATATACATATAAAGTTCCGTTTTGGTGATATAATCTGTTCATAAATATATGTATCATATTATACTGTACGGGACAGCTAACCCGTCACTTTTGTATTTCCAATATCTTCGTTAAAATATTGAACAGCTTTATTAAAATGTGTATACGACACTACAAACAATTGTCTTCCTTATTCAAGCCAAAATTTCAACGACATTGATTTGAAACCTTTTGAGAAACTATATAGCTGTTCAGTTCAGTATATTTTACTTCCTTCTCATGTTCCTTTACATATGCATGTATAACAATGTACTTAAATAGTACACATATGCATCATATATGTTTAGGTTATAGGTAATACTACTCTACACCATTTATTTGTTGCCTTTCAAAAATCAGTAAACAGACGCGATCTTTGTTCAAGGTTGTTTAAAGACTTGGTCGTGTTTCCTCGTAAAAAAAATGTCTTAATATTAGTGTTCCTGTTATACATATCGCTGTCACTGATTTTGTTATTGTTAGTATTGTCATTATCAAAGTCACTGTTACTGTTAACATTGTCACTGACACTGTCGTTGTCATTGCCAAAGTCACTGTTACTGTTACTGCTAACATTGTCACTGGCACTGTCATTGTTATTGCTTTTGGTATTGTTAGTATTGTCATTGTCAAAGTCAATGTTACTGTTAACATTGTCACTGACACTGTCAGTGTCATTGTCATTGCCAAAGTCACTGTTACTGTTAACATTGTCACTGACACTGTCATTGTTATTGCTTTTGGTATTGTTAGTACTGTCACTGTTATTATTAATATTGTCACTGTCACTTTCATTGTTATTGTTAGTATTGTCATTGCCAATGTCACTATAATTGTTTATATAGTCACTGACACTGTCAATGTTATTGCTTTTGGTATTGTTAGTATTGTCACTGTTATTATTTATATTGTCACTGTCACTTTCATTGTTATTGTTAGTATTGTCATTGTCAATGTCACTATTGTTTATATTGTCACTGACACTGTCAATGGTATTGTTATTGTTAATATTGTCACTGCCACTGTAATTGTTACTGTTTTTTGTTAATATTGGCATTGTCAATGTCATTGTTATTGTTTTTATTGTCATTGGCACTGTCACTGTTATTGTTTTTATTGTCATTGGCACTGCCATTGTTATTATCATTGTACATGTAAGTATTGGGATTGTCAATGTCACTGTTATTGTTAATATTGTCACTCTCACTGTTATTATTACTGTTATTGTTTTTATTGTCACTGTCAATGTCATTGATACTGTTTTTGTAAATATTATCAATGCCAATGTTATTGTTATTGTTTTTGTTGATATTGTCACTGTTATTGTTAATATTGTTTATGTCACTGGTATTGTCACAAAACTGAGTTAAAGGGTAGCCAAACAATAAATTTTGATATTGAAGTGTTGATAAATGAAGAAATGGATCTAAGTAAAGATGATCCGGAAAAAGTGTCAATATGTCATCCACAATGAAGAAGACAAAATTAATAGAAAATTTAATAAGTAACATTGTGAATGAAAAAAGAACTAGAGAAGGAGATAAATCAGTTTAGCAGATAATACAACCGATATGTCAAAATGTCACCATATCATCTCAGATGGAAAAATACAACATTTTCATCAATTCCAGAAAATGACATTACAAAGATGAAGTTCAATCTGTTCCAGTAATTGCAAAACATTTCTCTTGCATTCACCAGATATAGGTCATGTAATGGTAGACATTGCTTTAAAAATGTGTGGATTTACTTGAAACAAAATATCTGGTGTAGACTCACCTGGCTAAAGCAGGAAGTACACAAATAGGCTTATAGTATTCCTCCAGATCAGGTAGCTCAAGTTAAGGAACATAATTTTATAAATTCATTTCTAATAGAATTCACAATACTGCCAATATTTAAGTTTCAAACAAATGGTATCTAGAACCAGGTTCAAGTGTATCAATATCTTCAACCACCAATTTAACGTTGCCTTTCACAAGCCTTAAAAGGACAGGTGTGATTTATGCTCCTGCTTTAGCTTCTAAAAAGTCGTGATGCAAATGGTCTGTGGAAAATGCATTGAAAGCAAAAACTTCACATAAAAAAACTTCATAAAGGGTTGGAAATTTAAGACAATGAGCCTGTTAAGATCTTCAACAAATTTTCCATGGCATGAATGCATATCAAGTCAAAGAGCAAATGAAATAAATTCCTTGACCTTCAGTTACGAAAAGACACAAAGGATACAATTTTGTGTTATGATAATTTTGACATAAACTTGTTGAATTGCTGTATAATGGTCAAAGGCCTCCAAAGCTGTTGGTCTCTAAATATAAATCACTAGTCCAAATGAATGAATGAATGAATGAATGAATGGGGTTTTACGGTGTACCAACACATTGTAGGTTATTCGATGCTAATAGGAATGAATATTCCAGGTTCACTCTACATGTACAAAAACAACAAATTAACACACTGATGAAAAATGTCACATAAACAAATGAATATGCAGAATGAACTTTCATACCTGCAGAACTGCAGAGTTTCAGCAAATTCTGTTGTATTACTCAAATTGTTGCTTCTTACTACATGCACAAGCCACAGTGACCCTTTTCTTGTCATCACTCGCATAGTTCCCAGGAACCACACAGGGGCTGGTAAATTAACCACAATAATGAACATTGCAAAAAATTATAAAATGAACACGACACCAATTCAGAGGATCCCTACCCCTCTGCAAAGATTGACAGTGAGTCTATTCTTACCCGGGACCACAGGGGTTGTCAGTAGTCAAATACTTCAGTCTACCATCAATTTTACCTCATTCTGAGGCACAAGTCTTGAGTGTTGGGTGGATAGAGGCATATCAATATGATTATATCCAGTATGATGATAATAGATACAATAGGTGTAGTTTATAGGTATAGCTAGTACTTTAATGCATAGATTAATGGATATAGTCTGGGTGATTTTCTGCTGTGCTAGGTAAAGTTATAAACATTGTTAAAGAAAAAGATTAAACACAGGCAATTTATCTTTAAAAATATTATTTCAGTCGAAAAAATTATTCATGTATTTTGTAATACTTAATAACATTTTATTTCTTATTTGAGATAGGCTAGCATCTAGTTCCGAATATTTAATTTTAAAAAAATCTTCATGTTTGCTTGATTACTGGTATATATCTTATTATTTATTTAGCTAAATTATTATTTTAATGGCCGAGGCCAATGAAATCATTACTAGTTACCAAAACTGACTGTACAGTCATAAGGCTCTATTTTGATTTGAAATGTTAAAAAAAAAATTTGATTACTTTGAAAGTTTATAATTATTATTTTCACAAATCTTAAAAAGTCAGAGTTCTGTACTAAGTTGAACCTATTTCACATAAAAACAATTTCCTTCAAGACTTAAAATACTCTAGTTGGTCTAGAATGACCCTTAATGTATCAGCGCAAGACAAGCCCAACTCAACTTGGTCTTGTCTTGCACTGAAATATTTAATGGAAAAATAGGTCTAAGTTGAGTTGGACTTGTCTTGCGCCAAGATATTCAGTGCAAAATGAGTCCACTTCTCAAATACACTATTTCCAGTTATAAAAATGTAAATTAAATTACATAGCATAAATTTATGTATAATTAAGTATGAATATGCTTTGTTATATCCTTCTTATCCAAATATTAAATAACATAATCAGTTTTTTGCTTCTCCTGAACAATTTTCAAAAAGTGACTTGGTCCAGTTTTGCGCCAAGCCAACTAAATGAACATTGATCTTGTTCAGAAATGAGGCTTCTGCAAGAAATAGTTTTACAATCATTTCAATTGAAACCTGCACACGGAAACAACCTAAAAAGTGTGTTAGTTTACTCAGTAATATTTGACTTATACACCGTCAACGGTTGTTTAGTAAAATTGCACAATTTAGTTGGGATAGCACTTATCAACAGCTTGAATTTGTGTGTCAGGTTACAGGTAATGAATAATATTCAAGTTTACATGTTTAATTATGTATTGATCTACTTATTGAATTGGAACTTCTGATTAATCATAATTTTGATTCATACGACAAAACCGATGGTAATGATAATAGTTTTCCTTTTTCGGATAGCAGCAGCTTTCGGATAAAACGTTTGGGTAGCTGCAGTATATTGAATGAATATGTTGGGAGCATGGCAAACATTTTTTAAAAAAAAAAACAGCGCGATATTAAAAATAATAAAATTAGTCGGTGCACAGTCTCTCATATTTCTTGAAGATTTTAACAGGATTCAAATGTATTTTCAGGTTGCAAGATTCACAGTGCTACATCGAACCATGGTGTATTGCTTCTAAGCATGTATATCAAATATCAAGATGGTAGTCAGTGCTTATTTTAAGTTCACCTTGAGGTAAGCTAATCTTATTTGGTTGTATGGTGTTTAGCATCACTTTCAAAAAAATTAAGTTATATCACAACAATGTCTATTGGAGACAGTATTGTACTGTAAATGTTGCCTGGTTTGTTATGCTGCAGACACATGGTATGATTCCCCATACAGTCGTATTATACTGACACTGGGGTGACCAGACCTAGTACTAAACTCCAAGTGAGGAAGCTTCAAATACCATTTTCTTACCAGTCTTTTGTATGACTCGGGATTGAACCCATGACCATCTGCATGCAAGGCAGATCATGCTCTACCCCTAGTCTCAACCACCACTGTAGTTCAGCTAAACAAAGATTTACATTCACTCTGACTAACTGGATTGAAGTTGCATATGTACCATTACAAAAAGATTATCATCCAAAGAGAAATAAAGATTTGCAATGCTCCTACCTACTCACTCAAAATTGCAGCTACCCAAATGTTTATATTGACTTTCAAAGCGTTCAAATTTTTTTATGATTTCTGTCCATTTTTCTTTAAAATGACTATGCAAAATCCAAACTTAGCAAACAATAAATAAATTACCTACCTACCTACCCACATGAAAAATACTGAGTCAAATATTTTTTTAAGGATGGCCTTAACCTACTGTAAAATAAATTGTATGAATAAATCTTGTACATGTAATGAAATGATAGTTTAATTTGAATCTTAAAATTAATTTATGCTACAAGCTACAAGCAAAGCTGACCTTCACATTGTCAGTATTGATTTTAGCTCAACTAATCAAAGAATAAAGAGAGCAATTCTACTCTTGCATAAATATTATATTTGTTTTAGTGTTGCATGCAAGTACCGTCAAGTCCATATCTCAACATTTATTACCATTCAGTGTATTTGATTGAAACTTTACGTATGGCTGTGCAGTTATGAAACCAACTAAATCAAGTCGGATAACTCTTGTCAAATTTTTTTTGCAAATTATGGCCATTGTTTGACTTTGAAATTCTATAACTTAGCAGTCTGTACATGTATTAGATTGAAAATTCATACAAGGTGTTGCAGTTATGAGACTTACTCAATTTAGTTACAATAACTCTAGCTGTCATCTCTTGTTTGTACAATCATGACAGTTGTTACTAATTGACAAATGCATCTTAATGGGAATGAAGGCCTCACATCTCAATATTTAAGATTTTATTTTTCACAGGTATCTGAAATTATTTTTTTTTATTAAATAAATATACCATGGGGTAGGTAAATAAACATTTGGTGAATTATAGTCAATAAATGAAAAAAATCTATTTGCTAACAAATTTTTTTTCAGATTCATGTAACAGTGGAAGACTGGATATGATCAATCACAGGATTTAGCAACATTGAGTGTCTAATGAGAGAAACTGGGGTTTCACAAGAAGATGGTAAATTTTTACATGTCTCTGTATTTTTGGTTTTAGATATTATATGCTTTTTATTTGTGGTCATTTTGTTTATGTTTCCTACAATGAGGGCATTTGGCTTGGCAGTTGAGGGATTTTGACATTTTAATATTAAAAACAATTAAATGATACAACAGACTAAACTTTAAAAAATGTAATAAAACTTTTTAGATTGACTATTCGTAGAATAGGGGAGCTATTGTACTTGCCCTGGCGTCCGCGTTGGTTTTTATAATGTAAAATATGTATGCAACCACTCACTTATATAATATGAATATAAATTAAACTTCACATGTGTGTTCAGCATCATCAATGGAACACACAGAGACAAGAACCATAACTCTGGGTTGCATTTTGACACAGTAAAAGCCCTTTTGGACATGATTTTTTTCAAGTAAAAGTGTTTTATCAGGTAAGATATCTGTGCAACCACTCATTGGATATGAATGAAACTTCACATGTGTGTTCAGCATCATCAAAATTTTGTTAAAGTTTTTGAGCAGATTAAAACTTTTAAGCAGGTATATATTTCATCAACCTATCATTGGATTTGAATGAAACTTCACGTGTTTAGCATCATCAATAGATTGTACAGATACAAGAACCATTACTCTGGGTTGTATGTTGGCAGAATTAAAGCCCTTTCGGACTTGGCAAGTTTGGTTAAAGTTTTTGAGTGAGTTCGAGTTTTTGAGCAGCTACATTCATCAACCTGTCATTTGATTTGGATGAAACTTCAGTGTGTTCAACATCATCTAGAAACTCATAGAGACAAGAACCCTAACTCTTGATTGCCCTTTGAAAGAATTATATCCCTTTTAGATTTAGAATATTTAGTTAAAGTTTTTAGATGTTTGACAAATAGGATCAGTTTGTGATCCTCTCTCTAATTTGTTCACCTGTTAACCTTGTTCTTGTAGACGCGATAGCACTTTCATTTTTCATTGAATCTTAACCAAACTTGCGCAGTAGTTATATAACCATTGATCTCGGATGAGTTCTTAACTAGTGTCTTTCGACCACAAATGCCCCGCCACAGGGCTTATAAGCACATTTTCGGGGAAAAAACACATTTTCTCTAAAAGGTCAAGGCCTAGACCTTAGATACTTTACATGTAGCATTGCATGGAGGTCCCCTAATAGATTTGTCATGTCTGGTCTCTGAGGTCAAATTTGGGGCCACCACAGGGGTCACTGTTTAACATAAAGTTATATAGGGAAGATGTTGTAGACGTGATAGTACCTCCATTATTAATTGAATCTTAACCAAACATGCACAGCAGTTATGTAATATCAAGTTCTCAGATGAGTTCTTGAACCAGTGTCATTCGACCACAAATGCCAATGCCACATGGCTTATAAGCACATTTTAAGCAAAATTTTAAAAACATTTTCTCCGAAAGTTCAAGGCCTAGACCTTAGATATATTACATGTAGTATTGCATGGCGGTCTCCTAAAAGATTTGTTGAAGTCGGGTCCCTGGGGTCAAATTTTGGGCCACCACAGGGGTCACTGTTTTACAGAGTTGTATAGGGGAAATGTTGTAGATGGGATAGCACCATCATTTTTCATTGAATCTAAATCAAACTTGAACAACAGTTATATAACCATTAGATCTCAGACGAGTTCTTGAACCAGCGTCATTTGACTACAAATGCCACCGCCACAGGGCCTATAAGCACAAAAAACAGTGACATTTTAGGCGAAATTTTAAAAAAACATTTTCCCTGAAAGTTTAAGGCCTAGACCTTAGATATTTTACATGTAGCATTTGTTGCAAGTAGAGTGTTCAGGTCCTGTCGGGCCTCTTGTTCTATATTTAGATATAAAGTAAATATATAGGAGTTTTGTGTACATAAAAGCAAACTTGCTTGCTTATTGTGCTGGTAGAACTTGAGTTTCAAGTTACATTCCCAATATAATTATCTTATTATTTTCAGGTCTGGTCAATTTCCAGAAGGAAGATCTAGCTGATTACATGATAAATGCGCTGCTGACTTTATTTTGTCACTTGGAAATAGTCAAAACAATAAAGATAAATTATGCTTACTTACTGTTTCCTTTTAATTGTCTT
The DNA here is from genome assembly GCA_029582155.1 of Panopea generosa. Lineage (NCBI taxonomy): Eukaryota > Metazoa > Mollusca > Bivalvia > Adapedonta > Hiatellidae > Panopea > Panopea generosa. The sequence continues at coordinate 57,055,194 of CM055909.1, read as the reverse complement.
TGTTCTATGTGACAAATTAATACTTATTAGATAAGGTAAATGTTAGCATTATACCATCTTCTCAGGGAAGAAAAAGAGAGAAATATGTTACTTTCTGTTAGATGACTGAAATATTGTTAAGAAAAGGCATATAAAAATAGAGCAACTCAAATGAAAGTATTAAACGAAAATGGTCTGAACCCTAGATTCTATTAACTTTCTTGGCCAAAGGTCACGAGGGTTTATGCGATGACGTGCAAGTTGTTGAAATCAATAGAGGGGTCTTTGGCCGAAAAGTCTTAAGGCGCCATCTCGAGATCAATTGCCAATCACTGCTTAGTTTCAAGTAGCGCTCGCTCAAGAAACTTTTATGTGACTCACTGAGAATGCTGAAGGACAATAGTTCTACTCAGATTCATTCTGTGGTCTTTCTCCGCCAATAAAACGGGATATGCCATAATTATATAACCTGAAATGTGTTGAAAATGGCATTAAATCTATTTCAAAAAAATTTGAAACCAATACACCTGTTGTACTAAAATTTACATGTGTGCTACTTGTGAATGTGAGAATATAAAGAGGATTATTTCCAATTCAAAATTTGTGCCGTTTAATATTAGAAATAGTGGAAAAATAACAGATCATGTAGGGGTAATATATGATTATAGTTATGCTTAAATAAGAATGAATTTTTGCTAGCCTGAGCTGAAGGCTCATTATAGTGAGCTTTTGTGATCACTCTGTGTCTATCGTTAGTCGTTAACTTTTGATTCAGGTGATTTTTTTCTCAAACTATTTCATATATTTTCACCAAATTTATTACAAGGCTCCCTCATGTTTTTTTCAAATTATGACTGTGGGTTCAGTTTGGCCCCTTTAGCTCACTTGAGCAAAGCCCCGTGTCCGTCGTTAACTTTCACTTGAAACGGCAAACAATTGTTACATGAAGCTCTCAAATTTGTTCAAATGATGACCCTTGGATCAAACTTGACCCAGCCCAAGGGTCTAATCAGTTGTTTTTTTCAGTGCAAGGGACTTAACAATTTAACATAGGGAAATTTTTAACAGTAAAAATCTTTTTCTCAAGAACAGACTAGCCAAATTTGTTTATATTTGGTTTTAATGATCTCTATGAGTAGAGGTTTCAAGCTTGTTTCAAGCTTGTTCAAATAAACAAGTTAGGGTCCATTGGGTCCCAGTAAGGGGACTGATTTTTACATAGGAATGGTATAGGAAAACAGGAAATTATGTTTTTCTCTTTCATTTTTTAGTATTATTCCAATCATAATGGTGTCTGAAGCATTGTTTAGTCAACAGTTGAGACTGAGTGCTTTAAAGGGGATTTAATAGCCATAAGGGGCCCAAAAAGGAATAAATTATCAAAAATCTTCTCAAGAAGTGATGAGTCAAATTCATTCATGGTTGGTAATCAAAAATAAAAATAATCAAGTTGAGAAGTGATCTTGACAATATATCAATTAAAACACCCAGCAATTGTGGTTCTTCATACTCGAATCCACCTGTTAACACAATGTCATTTACTGCGTTCAAACCACTCTCCGAAAATGATATTTTGAAACTTGTTTATGCATCAAAATCGACAACATGTGAACTTGATGTGATTCCAACTTCAAAATTAAAGGAGCATTTTCACAACTTGCTGCCGTTGTGACAGAAATTGTAAATCGATCACTGCTATCTGGTGTGTTCCCTGAGGAGTGGAAAGTGCCGTGGTTAAACCTTTGTTGAAGAAGAAAGGTCTCCCGCTGGAACTGCAAAACTATCGTTCGGTATCAAATTTTACATTCCTCTCCAAAATTCTTGAAAAAGCAGCATTAAATCAAATCAATAAGCATATTGAAACTAACAATCTCCTCCCAGCTTATCAAAGTGCCTATAGAAAATACCACGGGGTTGAAACGGCAATGGTCAAAATGTATAATGATCTTTTAGAAACCATAGATAAAAATCAAGTTACAATCGTGGTCATGATCAACTTGAGTGCAGCGTTCGATACCATCGATATCCCAATACTGATTCGAATCCTTCAAGATGAATTTGGTATTCATAGCACTCCGTTGAAATGGATCGAATCTTATCTCACGAACAGAACTATGAAAGTCTTAGTGGAACAGTCAGCATCTGACACTGAACTAGTGAGGTTCGGTGTTCCGCAGGGTTCTTGTGC